>ML661245.1:779698-812749 GCA_007570785.1 Antilocapra americana
CTTTCAATTCTGGTTTCCTCGGTGTATATGCCCAGCAGTGGGATTGCCGGGTCATATGGCAGGTCTATTTACAGTACCACACCATTTTGATTAATGTAACCTTGTGGTAAGTTTTGAAATTAGGAAATGTAAGTCCTTTCATTTTGTTGTTCATTTTTCAAGATTGTTGGCTACTCTGAATCCATTGAATTTCCAAATCAATTCTACTATTAGATTATTAATTACTTCAAAGAAGCCAGCTAGGGCTTCCCTGGTGACTCAGATGGTAAAGAATCTGTCTGCAATGCAAGAGACCTGAGTTTGATCCCTGGGTTGGGCAGATCCCCTGGAGAAGGAAGTGGCAACCTGCTCCAGTATTCTTGCCTGGGAAATCCCACAGACAGAGGAGTCCATGGGGTCACAAAGGGTTGGACATGACTGAGTGACTAAACACAGCACAGGATTTTGATAGGGATTTTATTGAATCTGTAGATCAGTTTAAGAATGTCATCTTAATATTATGTCATCTTCCTCTTTTGAACAGGCTTATAATATCTGGCTCCTTCACTGATTATACTTTAAATAAATAAAATAGTTAACACGTGTTCATATCTTTATCTGTGCTAGAGTCCTGACTTTACCATTTTTCGAAAAATATCTTTTAACACCTGTAGTTTAGAGTAAGTGTATTTTTTCCATTTCATAGATGTGGGAACTGATGTCCTGATAAGTGTCTGACTTACAGCTGGAAGCACAGCCTAAAGAGAGAACTGCTTCTGAAACCCAGGTTTTCTGACTCCCAGTCAAAGATGCTTTCACCAGACCATACTCTCTTCCTTTGTTTCTTAATTTAAAAAAATTAAAATGGCATAAATGATGTTGTTGAAATAATTCTGTTAAGTTTCTGCTTGGAACATAAGTCCTCTTCCCCTCTTTCCCCTTCTCCAAACTCTTTATTAACAATAAGATTTTACTATGCCAATTTAGTGTCCTTATGTTTTATCTGTATATTTATTACAGATGAATTTATCAGTTTGAAATATTTGTGTAGCAATTGTTTCCTATATCAAAAAATATCTGGAGATTCCAAAATTTGGTGCAAAGTATTGGAGAGAAGACAGTGTTGAATGAAAGTACCAGTGAAGCATAGTCCATGGCACAGGAAAACCCAAAGGAACATACCTCAAAGGAGAATTTTAAACATAATTTGGGTGGTGGAGAATTATCTGTGTTTAGTGATATGGTGAAAGTTTCTTGTGGTGGTGTGTATGGAAGCTGGCATGGGAGACTGTAGAATTGTTCTCAAGACTCAAGCAGGAGGCCACTTGAAACAACTCTGTCCAGAACATTTAAAAACCATCCTCTTTAGAAAACAAGCTTATCTTATCCTTCAGTCTTGTCGGTTCAAGCAAAATATTTCATTCTCCAGCATTTACTTGCAATAAAAAATGTCTGTGTTGAGATGTAAGTCCCAGTAATCATGCTTGTCCAAAGCTAAAAGTCCTCAATACCCACTTACTCTGAAAGTCAGGCTCTGTGTCAAAAAAACCAAAATTCAACAGGGAAGAAGAGGCCTCCAGTTTCAGCTTGTATGATAAAAGATATAAAATTCTTATTTATAATCCATTCCAAAGGGTTTTTGATGATGCAAGAATATTATTCTGTTTTCCTCATGTAGCCTTTGATTCTTGAAATGTACATGTAATCCAACTGCCTGCCAGCAGTTGATAAGGTGTCTGATATATATAAATTCAGAACAGAGGAGTTTAGCTATGTCTCTCTGACAGTCACTGTATGCTTTAATTCAAACAGATGAATAAAACCTGGACAGGTTTAAGATTTTTAAAGAAGGCTTCAGCTTGTTTCACATCTGTGCTTACAGTACCCTAATTAGCATGTAGTGAATATCTGAGATGACTTTTGCTTGATCAGTCAACATGATATGGGGAAAGAGTACTGACCTAGGAGTCAAGAGATCTGGATTCTTGTTATGGCTCTGCCATTAATCAGCTCTGTGACCTTGGGTGAGTCACTTCACCTCACTGAATATCAGAGCCTGTGTCTATCAGAGATAATCCATCTGATAATCCTTGTACACTATCTCACAGAGTTGTTGTGATGATTAAAACAGATAACAGAAGTGAAAGAATCTCTAAAGTATGAAGCATGGGACACACATAAAATATTTTTATTACTATTCAACTCACATCTTTCATCTTTGGATTTTTCATTATCTGCAAGTCAATCAGTATGATACACCACATCAACAAACTGAAGAACATCTTTCATCTTTTATCAGTGGAATATCTACTAAAGCTTAAGACTTAGGTGAATTACTTCAGAATGCAAGATGTAAGAAAAAGGGGCAGGATTGCTCAGAACCATAAATTTGCAACACACATGATAGTTTGCAGACCACTTTCATATACACTATCTCATTTAAGACACACAAAACCTCATTCATTAGGCAAGGCAATGGAATTCTTCAAGGGCAGAGGATTTACTCATCTTAATATATTCCCAACATCCAATGGAATGCCTGGCAAAATCAGTGTTTGTTGAATTCATGTTATTATTTCTATCCCCATTTTATAGTTCCAGGAAGAGTAGGGACAGAGCTGACATGTGAACTCAGGTTTTCCAAATCCATTGTGTCACCCCCTTGTACCTTGGATGCATGCATGCTGAGTTGCTTCAGTCGTGTCCTAATCTGTGCGACCCTATGGACTGTAGCCTGCCAGGCTCCTCTGTCCATAAGATTCTCCAGGCAGGAATATTGAAGTGGGTTGCTGTTCCCTCCTCCAGGGGATCTTCCAGATCCAGGGGTCAAACTTTCATCTCTTGTGTCTCCTGCATTGGCAGGTGAGTTCTTTACCACTAGCGCCACCTGGAAAGCACTCCCTTGTACCTTACTACTAGTATTATTTATAGTAGCAGTTCTCAGACTTTGGTGAAGATCAGAATCACCCACAAAGAATGTTGGAACTCAGATTGCTGGGCCTCACCCCAGAGTTTTGGATTCAGTAGATCCAGAGTGGGAACTGAGAATGTGTTTTCTAACAAGTTCCCAGATGATTCTGACGTTGCTGGTCCAGGAACAACATGCTGAGAATCACTACCTGACAGCCTTGTTTGTTCTTCTGACCAGCAGCATCAGCACCACCCGAGAACTTGTCAAAAGTGCAAAATCTTGCATATAAGTTCAAGTTGGGCAAGCACTAGAGAACAATGAGGTCAGTGCCAGCTGCACATCAGAATCATTTGAGGGAACTTTGAAATATACAGATTCTTAAGCCCCTCCCTGGAGGGGAGGTGTCTGGGTGACTCTGATGCACAGCCACTTGGGGAAACACTGCTCTGGACTAGTGATATCCCAGTATATTTTTATGACAACTCCCTCACTTTCCCCGTCCTCACCCTCACATCTTATCCTCCCAGAAACTTCCCTGGGTGGTAAAAGAGCCCAGCAGAGAAACATTTTACTGAGGTACTGGAACGCCTTTAGCAATGGTAGTTGCCCAGATAAATGGCCTAAGCACTGATTTTTGTAAAAACAATATTCTAAACACTGAGGTACGCTGAAGGGTAAAGTAAGTGCAAGGTGGGATCTGTGGGGGAGATAGACTTATCACACCTTAAAAAAATTACAAAACAATGAATGATTAACTCCCTGACAGTCTCAGTATGATTTATATTGAAATAGGATATGTGAATTGAAATAGTCAAGAAAGTTTCCAAAAGAGGTAGGCAGCGGAACTGCATAAAAATCTATCTTACATTTGAATCGCTTTTTCCCTTAGGAAATCATTCAACCAATAGTGTCTCAGACAAATAATATAACTCAACAACAGAATATAACTCAATATGACTCAACAATAGGAGCTAAATAGGGGAAGTAGAAAATGCACTTAACACCCGACCTCACACTCTGGTATAGACGGATGAATTACAAAGAGTGGATCTGATGGAATAAAGGAAGTGTAGGAATGGGAAAATGTATCTTGGAAGGAAATTACCCTGACTTTCCATCCTCTGCAAAGTGAAGCATCTTCAAGCTCAGTGCAACTCGAAGTCTCCCAAATCAAGAGCAAGTGAAGGCCCTTCTAAGAAAAAAGGGTCTGATATCATGCTAAAACCTCATTCCAAATCTCTTCCTCTGCCTCTAGGGATAACCATGCCCCAAACAGATGATATAAGCTGGAAATAAGCTAGAACTAGGGTAAACAGCTCTCCCTGCTGTGGATTTATGAACACCTACATTTACACCATGCTTATGCTTCTTGAAAAACTGTGACTTTTTAGGGCAATGTTTGCCATCATTGGAAGGACTGATGCTGAAGCTGAAACTCCAATACTTTTGCCACCTGATGTGAAGAACTGACTCCTTGGAAAAGACCCTGATGCTGGGAACGATTGACGGCGGGAAGAGAAGGGGACAACAGAGGATGAGATGGTTGGATGGCATCACCAACTCAATGGACATGAGTTTGAGCAAGCTCTGGGGGTTGGTGATGGGACAGGGAAGCCTGGTGTTCTGCAGTCCATGGGGTCAGAAAGAGTCAGACATAACTGAGGGACTGAACTGACTGATGCCATCTTTGGGCTTTTATGGTGGCTTGGCTATAAAGAAACTGCCTACAATGCTGGAGATGCAGGAGATGTGTGTTCGATCCCTGGGTTAAGAAGATCCCCTGGAGAAGGGCATGGCAACCCACTCCAGTATTCTTGCCTGGAGAATCCCATGGACAGAGGAACCTGGTGGGTGAGAGTCCATAGGGTTGCAAAGAGTCAAACATGACTGCGCATAGATGAAAGCATGCGTGCTATCTTTATTTACCAATGATTCAGTCTAATAATTGGAATGGAACATTTACTCATTTGCTAATTTAGGAAGACCTGGAAAATAAAAGAGAATGTCCTTCTAATGTAATTTAATGACAGAGGGGATGTTTGGCCTGCTTGCCAATGAACATTTTCTGATTCTGTTAATACAATAAACACATGAATAATGTGTTATGTTATTAGGAGCACTTTCACAGTTATTTTGATATCCAAGGTCCCTTTTACCTCTAAAGTTTTATGATCTAATATTATCCTTCTAAAGACCATATGAGGTAGGTTGAACAGGTTCCTTAACCTGCCCTGGGCCTCAGTTTATTCATCTATAAAATGAGAGGGTTAGACTAGAACAATATTTTGCAATCTTGGCTGAACATTGCCTTGCCTAGGGAGATTTAAAAGATACTGATACTGTTACCTGGGCCCACTTCCAAGGATTCTGATATGATTGGTGTGGGGCCAGCCCTGAGCACTGGGACTTCCAAAAGTTCTCCAAGTGTTTCTAAGGGGCAGCCAGGACTGAAACCCCCTGAACCAGATGAGGTCTAGGCCTTCTCCCATCTCTAGCATTCTGAGTCTGAATGTTATTTGCAGTTTTTTGGATGAGGATACTGAGGCACAAAGAGGTTAAATGACTGCTGATAGTTAAAAATTAAGTCAGTTCTAAGATGGGAGATAGAACTTTTATCTTTCTACTTCAAAGCTTAGACCTCTATTTCAAGCTGGCTTAAGTTTACCTAATGTCCAAACATGTATGGTCCTTAAATTAACCCTTCTACCTTTACATATAAAAATCCAGCATTTCAGAAATATCATCCTTGGGCCATTTGGCTTCCTCTGTTGAGTTCACTATGAAAGTGAAAGTTGTGTCTGACTCTTTGCAGCCACATGGAATAGTCCATGTAATTCTCCAGGCTAGAATACTGGAGTGGGTAGCCTTTCCCTTCTCCCTTCTCCTGGGTTGGGGATCTCCCAACCCAGGGATCAAACCCAGGTCTCCCGCATTGTAGGCAGATTCTTTACCAGCTGAGCCACCAGGGAAGCCCAAGAATACTGGAGTGGGTAGCCTCTCCTTTCTCCAGAAGAGATTCCCGGCCCAGGAATCTAACCAGTCTCCTGTGTTGCAGATAGTTTCTTTACCAGCTGAACACCAGGGAAGTCAGCTGAGTTCACTATACCCTTTTCTCTAATAGAAGGCCTGCCTAAATTTTCTTCCACCTGCCCCTCATCTAAATGTGCATGCATTCCTTTAGCACTGGCTCAGTCGATAGTCTGCCTGCAATGCAGCAAACCCAGGTTCAATCCCTGGGTAGGGAAGAGCCCCTGGAGAAGGCAATGGCAACCCACTCCAGTATTCTTGCCAGGGAAAGCCCATGGACAGAGGAGCCTGGCGGGCTACAGTCCATAGGGTTGCAAGAGTCAGACATGACTGAGTGACCAAACCTACCTACCTACTCACTAAGTCCTTCTCTACTCTCTCATTCATTCAACAAATATATTAAGTGTGTACCATGGTCTAGATACTGTTCTAGGTCCTGAGGATATATATATATATCTGTGAACAAGACAAGGTCATGCCCTCAACAAGTGTTGGTATTTTATTCTACAGGATTTAAGGCTTTATTCTAGGTATGGAGCATGTCTTCCTAACTAGATTGTATCTTACTGGTTCTGCTTCTCTGAAGACTCCTGGCTAACACAGACCTTACAATAAATATATTGGGCTTTATGATTCCAACCAGTCTCGACTGTATATTTTTCTTCTTTTTTATTTTTAAACCTATAGTTTGCAGACCCTTGATCTATTGTATTGTGAGTAATAGAAAATCATGTTCTCTTTTGTTTTCCAAAGGGAAGTTTCCTAGAGACTGCAAACGCTGATCAGCTTCACTTCCTTCTAATTCTATTTCACTCTGATTCCTTTTGTTTTGTATCCCCACTAGTTCTGCCTTTTGTGTGAAGATTCCCAGGGTCTGTATCTTTGCATTTATGCTGTACGTGTTAACATATACAAACCCAGCTGCCCCACACCATTCTGTTCTATTTCAGGTCAGGATTTGACAAGGGCAAGGGCAGTATGGTGTTGATGCTGTCATCCTTGAAAGCCACATTCAGCTCGGGAGATGGAAACGTATTGATTTAAACAGAATTTTTGCTTTACAAGAAGGGAGGGCGAGAGATTGCTCAATCTGAATTCAAGTCTCGGCAAGGTCCCTGTGGAGTAGCCAAACTCCATACCACTCAGTGAACTGAAACAGAGCCAGGACTATTAAGCCAAGTGGGGGCTAGGAGTTTTTAGCCTGCTCAGTAACAACTATTTATTTCCTCTAGAATGTGAGTCCCAGCCTAGTCCCAGTTGGAGGGAAATCCAAAAGCAAGGGTGGCTGACTTGGAGGGGTAACAGTTCTACCCAGTTGCAGCCGCCATCAACTTTCAGGTGGGGCTCATTAATAAACAGCAGCCCACGTGACAGCAGTAGTAGCATTCTGAACCCTAGTCCAGGCTGTTGCTACAGAAGATTATGGTTGGGGTTGAAAAAGAGGTGTCTATATCGATTACCACTAAAAACAGACATGGATTAAAGTCAGCCCCAAGCCTGTTTTCTCCAGATGAGCTGCAGTAATCTATCTCATTGTTAATCAACTTCCATACCTCCTTTCACTCCGCTGCCTTCTGCAGTGCTGCAGGCTAAATGACAGAAGCAGTTCCAGCCTGGAAATGAATGATGCCATTCATCAATCCCAGAAGTCTCTGCGTGAAGATGCTGAAGAAGCAGATTCCTATTCCCAACACTTAATCCACCAGGCCAGAGAAAATGCTGACTAAGGATGGCATTTTATCATGCTTTGTAATCGTGGGTAAAATATGTTAGAACTGAACTAGCAGAAGAGTTCTGCTTGATACTTAGTTATTCGTTGGGAGGTCTAAGAAGCTACTGCTCTCTGGGGTGGAATCCTCAGTCATAGTGTTCTTAGTCACTGCTTAGCTCATGTAAACTCAGAGTACCAGCCTAGGAAATAGCCCATTGAATCTAGAGCTGATTATCCATTAGGTGGGCTTCTCTGGTGGCTCAGTGATAAAGAATTGCTTGCCAATGCAGGAGACGTGGGTTTGATCCCTGGGTCGGGAAGATCCCCTGGAGAAGGAAATGGCAACCCACTCCAGTAATCTCGCCTGGGAAATCCTATGGACAGAAGAGCCTGGTGGGCTATAGTCCACAGGCTCACAAAAGAGTTGGATATGATTTACCAACTAAATAACAACAACAACCCATTAGGTACACTAGGCACAGTGCCTAGGGCTCATCATATGTTTATGAACCCCTGTTTCCCTGGTTGGCTCTCTGATAAAGGAATCTGCTTGTAATGCAGGAGCCACAGGAGTTGTGGGTTTGATCCCTGGTTCAGAAACCTCCCCTGGAGGAGAAAATGGCCACCCACTCCAGTATTCTTGCTTGGAGAATCCCATGGACAGAGAAGCCTGGCAGGCTACAGTCCATAGGCTCACAAAGAATCAGACACAACTGAAGTGACTTAGCACACATGCACGAGCATTATTTAATTTCTTTTACAATCAGAAAAAAATTTAGATTATATGAAATATTTAAATATATAATATTAATATATTCATACTAATGTAGTGGCAATTATTTTTTAAGTGGATAAAGGGGTCCAGTGAGACAAAAGTTACCTAGGGCCCACCAGTCATCATGCATCTGTAAGTTTATTGACTAGTACTGGAGATCTTAAACCTAAAGGGTAGGATGGCCTACTAGAGAACCCACACTTCTCTTAATCAGAGGAGTCCCTGGGAAAGCACAAACATCAATTCCCAGAAGGCGACAAGCCAAACACTTGAAACTTCAAGTAAGGCAAGGCCCCATCCTCTCTGCAAACAGCAAGAGGAAGTTCACCTATCAACTGCCATATTAAATAAACTGTGGAGGCAAAGACTGCCAGAGGGAAGCTTTTTATCAAGACTGTAATGTCTCTGGTGAGTAAGACCAGAAATGTTCTGACATATAAATATTTATATACAACTTCATCAGATGAGACGGCCCATACTTAAAAGAAGCAGGGCACAGGCATGCTTATGCAGACAAAAAGAGACTTCAGAAGGTACTGGTCTCTGGCCCCAAACCTCTTTTAAGGGATATTATCATGCTGGGCAAGCTGTTCAGACCCCTAGGGTCTGCCAAATTGTTGCCAGTTGGAGAAGCCTGGACTTGGTGCAATAGGTAGTATGCAGCCTACATAAATGGCAAGCGCCACTTATGGCAATTAAGTCTCATTAGTGAACCTGTCTCTGATTCCTTACTCTGCAGTATGGGCTAGTGGAAGGAGTGCTGCTTTTATACAGGGCTAAATCTACTGTGAAGGTTCTAAACCTGGCAAAGGAATTGACGTTGCTGACTCTTTATCACTCTTGTTAGCGAAGCCAAACTTGAATGCCTGTGACCAAAAGGATTCTACTAATCTCTTACAACGCTGGGGGACTCTTGAAACATCTAGACAAGTCTCCCTTTTTGGTCAATTTCTTCTTTTCCCTCTCAAGTCTATATTAGGGATAAGTGTGCTCAAGCCCTACACTGAACATGGGTAAAAAGGTGTTGCCTTCGTGGTGATTGTCGATACTCTATCTATAAAGGGTCCTATGCCCCAGTTTATCACCCCTGTCAAAATGGAAGGGTGCCTGTTTTCTCTCCATTTAATTACTCCTTTGGGCCTTGAAGAGTTTTTTTTTTCTTTTTAAGCTTCTCTAATTAAAATGCAAATAAATACCCAAGGCAGAGGCCAATGATTCCCAAAGTGCATTTTACCATATGGTCATCTTTTTTTTTAATAATAAGTTTGGTGTTCAAACAAGTTTGGGGAACACTGGTCTAAACAAAATCAAGGAGGTTTCTCTATAGAGGGCTTATTGGAGTCTTTTTTCAAGAAGGGACTGTACAATGTTACTAAACTTATTTAATCAAAGAACTTCTGATCAGACTAGTATTACATATAACACAATTTGGGAAATGTTCTCTTAAATTGATAGGAGCTAACATTATACTAAGGAATGATTTCCTTACCAGTTGAATCTGTGAGCTGAGATGGAGGTTCTGAAAAATGTCTGACTTATCTGGGGATACAGCTTAAAGTTATAATGCAGGACAGAGCACAATGGACAAAACAGCTAGCTCTACATATTAAAACACACACATGACATAAGTTATACCAGAAGGGCATTGTGGTAACGACATATAACACAGGAGCTGACAGAGAGGAAAGCCTTGGGGAAAATGAAACATTGCACAAGCAAGTTATGATAGATCTGAAGCATGGGGAACTGCCAAAAAGCATCAAATCCCATAGCCTGACCCACTCATGACTCCATCTGCCTACATGCCTCTGAGGGCCTTCCTGAGCCAGACTCTGTCCTCTGATCGATTGGAAAATTTTGCCTCCTATTTCCAGCCATAATGACTGTTCGAATGACCTGAATTTGACTGGTTTAATAACCTAAATTGTCATTTGAAATAGACATTTTCTGTCATATTTGACACATTTGCACACTTATATCTCAAAACTATTCTCTTAGCCTCTCTGGACACATCATCTAGTTATCCACAGTCCTATTTATCAATTCCTAGGCTCCTCCTCCTACTCATCCCTTAATGCAAATATCCCCCCATGGTCTTTTCCTGGAACAACTTCTCTACTTGCCTGATTTTAACCACCGTTGTTTGCAGATTATTCCCAAATCTACATATCTCCAACCCAGACCTCTTTCCAGATGCCAGATCCATTTATACCACTACATTCTGGAGATACCACTCAGATGTAGCAAGGCATCCCCAATTCAGTACATCTAAGCTCTGTTTCTTGCCCTGGATTTCCCTAGTCTAGTGAATGGCTCTGCAATCTACCCATAAACCTCAGTCACCTGAATCCTCCTCCTCCCTCATCTATGACAGGCAAAATTATAAGAATGATCCTTGCCCTTGTATAATCTCCTCCCCTTGAAAATGGCAGGAACATGGGAACATGATATGTTATTTTACGATTATCTTATGTTATATGGCACAAAGGGATTTTCAGATATAATTAGGATTAATAATCAGTTGACTTTGGGTTCATCAAGGGGGAGATTACACAGGTAGCAACAATCTAATCATGTGAGCCTTTCAAAAGCGAGAGTTTACTCTGACTGCTGGCAGAAGGGGAAATTAGAGAGATTCTAAGCCTGAGTAGGATTTGATGTAACTGTGTTGGCTTGAAGATGGAGACAGCCATGTGAGAAGGATGCTGATAGCCTCCAGGAGCTGAAAATGGCTCCCAGCTGACAATCAGGAAGGAAGTGAGGACCTCAGACCTACAGGTCCAAGGAACTGAATTCTGCCAAAACTCTGGATGATCTTGGATCTAGGTTCATCCTCGTGCATGCTGAATTGCTTCAGTTGTGTCCACCTCTGTGACCCCATGGACTGCAGCCCACCAGGCTCCTCTATCCATGGGATTCTCCAGGCAAAAATACTGGAGTGGGTTGCTACTTCCTTCTCCAAGGGATCTTCCTGACCCAGGGATCGAACTTGTGTCTCCTGTGGTTCCTGCAGTGCAGGCAGATTCTTTACCACTGAACCGCCTGGGAAGCCCAGATTCATACTCAGAACCTCCCAGTAACAGCATTGCCCATATGACACTGTAAAATTAGTTTTGCATGATCTTATACAGGGAACCCAGTCAAGGCTGCTTTCACTCTGATCTACAGAACTGTGAAATAATAAGTGGCTGGTGCTCTAAGCTGTTACACTTGTAGTAATTTAGGTGGCTCAGTAGAGAATGTGCCTGCCAATGCAGGAGACATAGGAGATGTGGGTTTGATTCCTAGGTTGGGAAGATCTTCTGGAGGAGGAAATGGCAATCCACATCAGTATTCCTGCCTGGGAAATCCCACTGACAGAGGAGCCTGTGGGCTACATTCCATAGGGTTGCAAAAGTGAGACACAATTTAGCGACTAAATAACAACAATGTCCAATACTACTACCTGGACTTAGATCCTTCTATTTTTTTTCCTATACTACCACACAATCTTCTACCTGGTCTCCCTACTGGTTTTGTCTTCCTCAAATCCAGAACAACAGAGTGACTAACCAACAGAGTGACTAAACTGCAAATCTGATCACACTGTTCCTTTGCTTAAAATCCTCTAGTGGTTTCTTTCCCTACAGGATAATATTCAAGCTCCTTAATATAGTTTTTTTGGTAAGTAAATTTTATTTATTTATTATTATTCATTAATTTATTTATTTTAGTTGGAGGCTAATTACTTTACAATATTGTAGTGGGTTTTGCCATACATTGACATGAATCACCCATAGGTGTACATGTGTTCCCCATCCTGAACCCCCCTCCCCATTCCCTCCCCATCCCATCCCTCAGGGTCATCCCAGTGCACCAGCCCCGAGCACTTATCTCATGCTTCGAACCTGAATTGGTGATCTGTTTCACACATTATAATATACATGTTTCAATGCAATTCTCTCAGATCATCCCACCCTTGCCCTCTCCCACAGAGTCCAAAAGACTGTTCTATACATCTGTGTCCCTTTTCCTGTCTCACATACAGGGTTATCGTTATCATCCTTCTAAATTCCATATATATGCGTTAGTATACTGTATTGGTGTTTTTCTTTCTGGCTTACTTCACTCTGTATAATGGGCTCCAGTTTCACTCACCTCATTAGAACTTAATATATTTTTACAAGATTATTCCTGAATCTTTCCCTTCTTCTCAGATTCATCTTCTGCCATGTTTGCCTTGTACTATTTCCTGTAACACAGTTTCTCAATCATAGCCCTCCTGCCATTTTGGGTCACATAATTCTCTGCTGTGGGGAGCTGTTCTGTGCATGGTAGAATGTTAAGCAGCATCCCTGGCCTCTTCAAACTAGATGTCAGTAGCATCTCACCCTCATTTGTGACAACCAACAATGTCTATGAAAGTGTTAGTTGCTCAGTTATGTCTGACTCTTTGTGATCCCATGGACTATAGCCCACCAGGCTCCTCTGTCCATGGGATTCTCCAGGCAAGAATATTGGAGTGGGTAGACATTTCCTCCTCCAGGGGGTCTTCCCAACCCAGGGGTCAAACCCACATCTCCTGCATCTCCTGCATTGCAGGCAGATTCTTTACCATTTGAGCCACAATGGAAGTCCTATATATTGCCAAATGCCCCCTTAGGGGCAAAACTGCTTCATATAAAGACCCCTGAGCTAATAATATATACAGGATTATGGTGGCTCTCTACACCCAAACTTCTTTTTTTCCTACTTAAGAGCTAATATCACAAGACCTGGAGAGGGTAGAATCTGTGATATCAACAATAAAAGTATTCTAAATCTAGGAAAAATAGATGGATTGGGGTTCTGGAGATCCCTTTTGGTATACTTTTTTTTTTAAAGAACCTTTGGTGGTTAGGGAAGAGCCTGTAATTCTTTGTACTAGAAGCTCATTCTGTTTAGAAAGATTTCTTGATGCTCGAGAGTTATAAAGGTCAAGGTGGGACTAAGATAAAAAGAAGAGGGAACTGACTTCTTTGTATTTACTCTAGCTTTAGGTAAATTTGTTAAAGGGACCCTCATGTTTCCTTCTAGTGTTTCCTTAGGCAAAAACTCTGGGCAAAATCTTTATACAGAAAAAAAAAAAGACTGTCAATTTGTTAGCTTGGAATGGTCTTTTGGGTACATGCTTTAGCAACATGAATTTGGTGGTTAGGCAAGAGGAAAAACCCCAGCACCCAAGAATTCTATTACTGGGTATATCTTCAAGAGAAATAAAAATATATGGCCACTCAAAAACTTACAAACATATGCTCATAGCAACATTAGTAGTAATAATCAGAAGATGGAAACAACTCAAATGTTCATCAACCAATGAATGGGTACATAAAATGTGGTATAATCATATAATGGAATATGATTCATCCATACAAAGAAATGAAATCCAAATATATACAACAACATAGATGAGCCTAAAACATTACATTAAGTGAACGGAACCAGTCACAAAAGACTACATGATTCATCTGCATAAAATGTCCAGAGAAGGCAAATCTATAGACACAGAAAGTAGATTATTGCTTGCTTAGGGCTAGGAGAAATAGGAGGTATAGGAGAGGTAGCTAAAAGTTAACACAATTTCTTTTTGAGGTGATGAAATGTTTAAAAATTGACTATGGTAATGCCTGCAACATGTCTATGAATACACTAAAAAATCATTGAATTGTATATTCTGAATGGGTAAAATATATGATATGTGAATTACATCTTAATTAAGCTTCTCCCCAAAAAAGTAATCCAAGAAATTCTTGGCATCTCCCTACTCCTCAAGCCCAATTCTGTGTAACACCACCCTGAAGGGATACGACATGGGACAAGCAAGTTTGGATGGGTGTGGGATTAGAACACCAAGAGTCCAGAGCATGGGGGGCACTGCCAAGGAACAATAGGTCCTTTTAAGTTCTCTTGAGCCCTCTTATGTTTTTCCTACTTAGTGAGTCTTAGCCAACCTCACTGTTATAGTTTTGGATTGAGTTACTATTCCAGAACATCTATACAAGAGAAACTTCTGTGCTGTTAGTTCACATCCAAAGTTCTTGGAAGAGAAAACTTCACAGAATTTGGCTGCTAACTTTTGAAGTCAAGGTACTTGCCAGATATATGGGTCATTGCTATTTGTAACTCTTGGATTATACTCACATTTAAAAAAAATCTGTCTTATCTTTTCAACAAATGGTGCTGGAAATATTGGATATACATTTGCAAAAAAAAGAAAGACAGAAAGAAAGAGGGAGAGGGAAGGAGGAAGGAAGGAAAAAACTTTGACCCTTAACTCACATGACACAAAAAATTCATAAACTGAATTTCAGAAAAATAAAAAAAATTCACTCTTGAAGAATCAAGACAGCCATTAAAAAGATGGAAACACATACTACAGACTGGGAGAAAATATTTGGAAATTACATATGTGAAATAAGATGTATCCAGAATATACAAAAATTCTTCTAAGTCAATAAGGAAATAATTTAATTGTTAAATGGCAAAGATCTAAATAGACATTTTAACAAAGAAGATACACAAATGTCCAATAAGCATGTGAAAACATATTTGATACCATTATTTATTAAGGACAAGCAAACAAAAAAAACACAATAAGATACCATTTTATATCCACTAGAATGACTCATAAAAAGATAGACAATAACAAGTGTTGGCAAAATGTGAAGAATTCTCATACATTGCTAGTAGGGATGTAAAATGGTGTGGCCATTTTAGAAAATAGTCTGGCAGTTTCTTAAAATTTTAAATATACACATACTATGCAACCCATCAATACTATTCCTAGGTGTTTATCCAAGATAAATAAAGACATAAATCCACATAAAAATCTGAGCATGAATGTTCATAGCAGCTTTATTCATAATAGCCAAAAGGTTGAAACAACTCAAATTTCCATTCAATAATAAATAAATAAAATGTAGTATATCCTCTTACAATAATATAATGTTATTCAGTCATAAAGAGGAATGAAATAGTGCTATGCTACAACATGATGAACCTTGAAAACATGCTAAGTAAAGAAGCCAGCCACAACAGATCACATGTGGCATGATTTCACTCATATTAAAAGTCCAGAATGAGCAAATCTGTAGAGACAGAAAGTAGATATGTGATTGTCTGGATAAAGGGGTGGGTGGTTGGGGATTGGACCATGACGTCTAAAGGGTGTAGAGTTTCTTTTCATGATGATAAAATTTTCTAAAATTGATCCTGGTGATGGATGCACAACTCTCTGAAAAGCTACTGGATTGTGCATTTGAATTGGGTGAATTGTATGATATGAGGTTTATATGCAGGAGACCTGGGTTCAATCCCTGGATTGGGAAGATCCCCTAGAGGAAGGCATGGCAACCCACTTCAATATTCTTGCCTGGAGAATCCCATAGGCAGAGGAGCCTGGTGGGCTATAGGCCATGAGGTTGCAAAGAGTCGGACATGGCTGAGTGACTAAGCACAAACATAAAGCTATTTTAAAAACTGCGTTTGGAGACAATGAATTTTCTTTCACTTTGAGGGAATGGCAATAATGGGAAAGATGAAAATAAAGAACTAAAAACATGAGGCCAGTTACTTCAAAGGTTGTTCATGTAATCAACTCCATGATAAACTCCCACTTAATGATTCTCCTGATTACTTAAGAAATAGCTCTGATGCTAACCTCTCCCATTGGCAATATTCCTTTTCTGCACTGAAAATAGTACCACTGTGTTGAAGACACCTTAATAATGGCACTGTCAAATGCTTGCAACAATTAGAAAGCTGGCTTTTATCTCGTTTTGTTTAGTAATTCCTCCACCCTCTGCTTCTCATATCATCCACATTGTTAAGAAAAGGAAGCCAAATCAAAATTACATTTGAAAATATTCTCTGTTTGTGTCATCACAGGCATTGAAAGATCTGAATATAAGAACTGTGTAAATCCCTTTAGGAACCATCCTAGAAAATAACATATAAACCAAGGTGATTACTACATCAGGTTGGAGAGACTAGGAGCATAGAAAGGTGGAGGGCTTTGAGGAGAGTAGCAGCTTGATGAAAAACACCTAAACAGAAGCAGCACTGTAAGATGACTACTCTGTTAACATGGAGCAAGAAATACTCTTGTAGGGGTCATGTACTTATCTCAAAAACTGAGGTCCAGAGAAGAGGTTTGATTGGCTCCCAAAACATATAACTAGTGGAAAATAGAGTGAAGTCTAGACCTCAGGTCTTTGAATCCCAGTTTCAGGCTCTTTCCATCTGCTGAATGTTGGATATTGATAGAACAGTCAGTGTGAGAGATTGGAATACTGCCAGTTTTTTATTGAAATGATCAAGCCTCAGCTCCATCACTGTTCAGAGCCTACAGCATTTCATCAACAATAAAACTCTAAGATGATGAATTAGATCTGATAGACAGAGTGCATGATGAACTATGGACAGAGGTGCGTGACATTGTATAGGAGACAGAGAGCAAGACCATACCAAAGAAAAAGACATGCAGAACAGCAAAATGGCTGTCTGAGGAGGCCTTACAAATAGCTGTGAAAAGAAGAGAAGTCAAAAGCAAAGGAGAAAAGGAAAGATATTACCATCGGCATGCAGAGTTCCAAAGAATAGCAAGGAGAGATAAGAAAGCCTTCCTCAGTGATCAATGCAAATAAATAGAGGAAAACAATAGAATGGGTAAGACTAGAGATCTCTTCAAGAAAATTAGAGATATCAAGGGAATATTTCACACAAAGATGGGCTCACTAAAGGAAAGAAATGGTATGGATGTAACAGAAGCAGAAGATATTAAGAAGAGGTGGCAAGAATACACAGAAGAACTGTACAAAAACAGATCTTCAAGACCCAGATAATCATGATGGTGTGATCACTCACCTAGAGCCAGACATCCTGGAATACGAAGTCAAGTGAGCCTTAGGAATCATCATTATGAACAAAGCTAGTGGAGGTGATGGAATTCCAGTTGAGCTGTTTCAAATCCTGAAAGATGATGCTATGAATGTGCTTCACTCAATATGTCAGCAAATTTGAAAACTCAGCAGTGGCCACAGGACTAGAGAAGGTCAGTTTTCATTCCAATCCCAAAGAAAGGCAATGCCAAAGAATGCTCAAACTACTGCACAATTGCACTCATCTCACATGCTAGTAAAGTAATGCTCAAAATTCTCCAAGCCAGGCTTCAACAATATGTGAACTGTGAACTTCCAGATATTCAAGCAGGATTTAGAAATGGCAGAGGAACCAGAGATCAAATTGCCAACATCCTATGGATCATTGAAAAAGCAAGAGAGTTCCAGAAAACCATCTATTTCTGCATTATTGACTATGCCAAAGCCTTTGACTGTGTGAAACACAATAAACTGTGGAAAATTCTGAAAGAGATGGGAATACCAGACCACCTTACCTGCCTCTTGAGAAATCTGTATGCAGGTCAGGAAGCAACAGTTAGAACTGGACATGGAACAAAAGACTGGTTCCAAATAAGAAAAGGAGTACGTCAAGGCTGTATATTGTCACCCTACTTATTTAACTTATATGCAGAATACATCATGAGAAACGCTGGGCTGGATGAAGCACAAGCTGGAATCAAGATTGCCAGGAGAAATATCAATAACCTCAGATATGCAGACAACACCACCCTTACAGCAGAAAGTGAAGAGGAAGTAAAAAGCCTCTTGATGAAAGGAAGAGAAAGAGGAGAGTGAAAAAGTTGGCTTAAAGCTCAACATTAAGAAAACTAAGATCATGGCATCTGGTCCCATGACTTCATGGCAAATAGATGGAGAAACAGTGGAAACAGTGTCAGACTTTATTTTTCTGGGCTCCAAAATCACTGCAGATGGTGATTGCAGCCATGAAATTAAAAGAACCTTACTCCTTGGAAGAAAAGTTATCACCAACCTTGATAGCATATTAAAAAGCAGAGACATTACTTTGCCAACAAAGTCCTTCTAGTCAAGGCTATGGTTTTTCCAGTAGTCATGTATGGATGTGAGATTTGGACTATACAGAAAGCTGAGTGCTGAACAATTGATACTTTTGAACTGTGGTGTTGGAGAAGACTCTTGAGAGTACCTTGGACTGCAAGGAGTTCCAACCAGTTCATCTTAAAGGCAATCAGTCCTGAATGTTCATTGGAAGGACTGATGTTGAAGCTGAAACTCCAATACTTTGGCCACCTAATGGGAAGAGCTGACTCATTTGAAAAGACCCTGATGCTGGGAAAGATTGAAGGCGAGAGGAGAAAGGGATGACAGAAGATGATATGGTTGGATGGCATTACTGACTCAATGGACATGAGTTTAAGTAATCTCCGGGAGTTGGTGATGGACAGAGAGGCCTGGCGTGCTGCAGTCCATGAGGTCACAAAGAGTCGGACACGACTGATCAACTGAACTGAACTGAATTGAAGATGATAAATTACTGAAGAAATAATCAATCACCAGACTATACTTGGTCCTTTCTTTCCAGAAGAATAGTATATTTGATGTTGGGCCACTTCCATCATAAGACCTCTTTTTTTGAGAGGAAAGGGGTCTATACCAAGTGGTTTGTGGGATCTTAGTCCCTTGACTAGGTATTGAACCCGGGCCCCAGCAGTGAAAGTGCCAACTCCTAACCACTGGACTGTCAAGGAATCCCCTTAAGCCCACTTTTAAAGTACAAAATCTACCTTGGTATGAGATGTCTTGAAGTCTATACTACATATGGCAAAGTAGTTTGCAAACGATGTCCTTTCAAAGGGCCCAGCCTGGCTCCACTTCTCTGCTCTTTTCTATTTCATGCTCAAGCCAATCCTCTCAAAACCTGTCTCCAGGAATCCCATTTGTGGAAGGTTGAGGAGAGGGAACTTTTGGTCATACAAACATTACCTTTCCAGCCTTGGTTTTATTAAGTGAAAGTCAATGATAAATGACCTCCTTTTTGGGGCATAATTTATGTCCATGTGGCCTTTTCTATTGAGTCCAATGTTGATTGGCAGGACATAGCACTAGGAGGGGAGAGAGGTTGGCTATGGGAGACCTGAAGGCCAAGGAGTGTAACTAAGACCAGATGTGGCTGGAGAGGGCTGAGATGCCGGAGGTGGGGGGTGGGGAACATGGAGAAGAAACGCCTACACAAGCAAAATAAAGATATATCCACCTTGGGAAATGCGCTCAACATTTCCAAGGTTAAATCCAATTAGGCTTCCTGTGTTGCCTGCAATTACCTTTGTGCTTCCAGCACCCAGTTATTTAGCATAGCAAGATGGAAGGCGCAAGTCTTTCCTGGAATACTTAACAGCAGTTCAAACACCCTTTGTGCTCTCATTTTCCTATTCTACCATCTTATTATTCAAAACATTTTTTCAAATTCCTGTTCTAGCATCCAAGTCTCTGGGTAATCTGGGAATCATTTAAACCCCTTTTCTGTTATTCTGAGACCTAAAATTCCTGGTTCAGGTAGTTGGTACTAGAAAGATATACACAGAAACAGAAAGTAAATTCATCTAATTTTAAAAATTGGCTGAACAAAGCTAACACAAATACTAACGGCCATACTTATCACTTAGCCAGGCGTGTTGAGGCCATAGGGAATCTGTGACTGTATAGAACCTGGACATGGGCAAAACTGAGACTAGAGATGCCAGTAAATATAACATGAAAATGGATGGTGTGAGAAACAGCTGCAGCTAAAAGTCTATTATTAAAGCTCTGAATCTCTAACAGAATCACCATGCCCTGTGCTTAATGGAAATGACTTTAAGGCTAGACCATGTATCTACTGAGCCACTACTACCAAATGAACCAGAAATTTGGGTTCTAGTTTTTGTGCATCAGTGACATTTAAGCATAAAGGTCAACATGTAGCTTAATTATAGAAATTAATAGTTGGATAATTTTGACTGCAACCACTCCAGGAATCAAAAGAAAAACCTCACCTGTGAGTGAACTAATACATATCATCATCCAACCCTTCATCATGTTTTCCCTGAAGTGAATTGGAAGTTGCTCAGTCATGTTCAGCTCTTTGTGACCCCATGAACTGTAACCTGCCAGGCTTCTCTGTCCATAGAATTCTCTAAGCCAGAATACTGGAGTGGGTAGACATTCCCTTCTCCACGGGATCTTTCCAACAGAGGGAACGAACCCAGGTCTCCTGCATTTCAGGTAGATTATTTACTATCTGAGCCACTAGGGAAGTCCTGACTGCCTAGAAATCTATTATAGCCCCTGGGAGTAGCCAGGGCCCTACTAACTACTCCTTATTCCATTAACAATTTCTTATTGAAGTGAGGAATAAATCGGGACCTCATCCTATCAGTGATGGTAAGCTTCCCCATCTGAGCTTCCCTGGTGGCTCAGATAGTAAAGAATCCACCTGCAATGCAGAAGGCCTGGGTTCGATCCCTGGCTCAGGAAGATCCCCTGGAGAAGGGGATGGTTACCCACTCCAATATTCTTGCCTGGAGAATTCCATGGACAGAGGAGCCTAGTGGGCTACAGTCTATGGGGTCACAAAGAATCAGACACGACTAAGTGAGTAATACCTGGACTTTTTTCACTTCTGCTTCACTGTCTACACAGACCACAAATACCTCAAAGGAAACTGGTCTTCTACATCAGCAAAACATAAGCCCTAAAAAGAGCAAAGGCTCCAAAGGTACATCCAAACAAAATAAAAACAGAGAGAAAGAAATGAGAGCCATGTCCAGATTGCTTGTCAATCATCAGAAGCCAGTCAGTCAAATTGTACACATGAGAACAGAAGCAACAATAAATCAGGTATAATCAGATGGGCTGTTTTAACTGATCATTATTTAAATAAAGGGAGAAAAAACTACTTGATTTGGTCCATTTGGGATCCAGTTAGAGCAAGACTGAAACCAAGTGATAGTCCTGACTTCATCATAAAAACATTCCATAGCAAATAGCCTGGACCATACTTCGTCATTTCTGCCTGGTGTCACTTTTAGCCAAAGACAGGCATGGAATCTCAGCCAAGCAAGTCCAAGTCATTACAACACATATGCCTTCAGCATGCACAGAGGAAGATCTTATTCCCAAGTAGTAAGAATACCCTCTAGTAATCAAAGGGACTGACAGGTGTTAACATGAGGGCTGTCACCACTAGAACTGGGAAATGGGCTGGGCTCCAAAATTTTTAATTTGGCTCCCACTTTCAGTATACTCAGTACCTATTTTGTAATTAGTAGGTTTTGTCATTGTACCCCTAAATTCTCTTATTTAATGTCCTTGCTGTAAGAATATTATAATGTTTGATTTATGGGTTACCCCATGTATGACAATCTTACCAGTTAGGTAAGAGCAGTTAGTTCCTAATCATTCAGCATATTCTATAAACAGTATTTCATAGTGTGCTCTCTCTCTCTCTCTCTCTCATTCTCTCTTTCTCGTTCATGTGTGTGTGTGTGTGTGTGTGTGCATGTGTGTGTGTATCTGTGTATTTCATGAAATATGTTTGTGGTTAAATAAGATTGAGAAATGTGGTGGTTTGATCGCTAAGTCATGTCCAACTCTTGCAACTCCATGGACTGTAGACTGCTGTGCTCCTCTGTTCATGGAATTCTCCAGGCAAGAACACTGGAGTGGGTTGCCATTTCCTTCTCCAAGGGATCTTCCCAACCCATGTCTCCTGCATTGCAGGCAGATTCCTTACTGACTGAGCTATGAGGGAAGCTTCAGATTGGGAAATACTGAGTCTAAACTAAATGGATTTCCTTTCTGCAGGACTTCTCAGAACATTTAATGTGCCAACAGGTAATGTGAGTCTCTAACAAAGGTACATAATGTGCAGCATTTCACAATCTTATTTGACCACAAAACCCTTTCATGAAGAGCTTCTGGGAGTGAGGAAATGGTTTCAGTCTTCAGTATATACTTTGGGGAAAAAAATCCTCTAAAAGTCTGCCCTCAGTGACTTCCAAGTAAGTAATAGGAGCTTCCCAGGTGGAATATGAACCCCTTTGGAAGCCTGCTATGTCTTCTGATAGACCTATGTGTAGTCTGGCACTAGTGGTAAAGAACCCACCTGCCAATGCAGGAGACCCAAGAGATGTGGGTTTGATCCCTGGGCTGGGAAGATCCCCTGGAAAAGGAAATGGCAACCCACTCTAGTATTCTTGCCTGGGAAATTCCATGGACAGAGGGGACTGGTGGGCTACAGTCCATGGAGTTGCAGAGTCAGACACTGCTGAAAGACTGAATACAAACAACCCATTCAATCAGTCTTTTGGACTCTATGGGAGAGGGCAAGGGCAGGGTGCTATGGGAGAACGGCATTGAAAAATGTAAATTATCATATGTGAAATGAATCGCCAGCCCAGGTTTGATGCATGATACAGGGTGCTCAGGGCTGGTGCACTGGGATGACCCAGAGAAATGGAATCGGGAGGGAGGTGGGAGGGGGCTTCTGGAAGGGGAACACATCTATACCCATGGCGGATACATGTCAATGTATGGCAAAACCAACATGATAATGTAAAGAAAATAAATAAATAAATGAACAACAAAAAAAGAGAAACATTTTTAGAGCATCCACTGTGTATCAGGAGGTAAGCATGTAAAAATAAAGATTAAAATTACTTTAACTTTGCATGATGGAGACAGAGAAGGTTACAGAAATAATATGAGATTGGGACCAGACCTTAAAAGAGGACCCCCAGGGGTCAGAGTAGGGAGAGGGAGACAGTTTAATGAGAACAAACAGTAAATTCAGAGTCACTGATGCCTGCCAAGGCATTGTTCTGCTCTCTTGCACACTCCTCCCTGACATGTCTGTACACACACCATATTATACCTTGACATTTTGTAAAGTGTTCCCCAAAGAAATGGGAACTCATGCTTGAAAGGAATTGGAAAGAATGTTATAGGATGAAAATCCACCATCACTGGACTGGAGCTTGCTTACCTAGGAGGTAGAGGTGTCCTTTATTATTATTATTAGAAACAATTTCAGAATGGCAAGGAATGCACAGCCGACAGAAAGCACATCCCATAAAATGCTGGAAATTTGTGGTAAGAATGATAGAAAGGTAAAGTTAAGGAAAGAGGGCTAACATTTATTAATATGTATTTAAATTGTCTGAAAATTTACATATTTTATCTCACTTCATGATGAATTGTATGCACACATATTTATATCGTGTGCTTTGATTTCCAGAGTGCTTTTATCTCCATGATTTCATTTGATATTCATGAGAATCCTGTGAGCATGGAAAGGACAGGTGTGATTAGCCCCTTTGTGCAGAGAAGTGTGAGCCTCAGAATAGTTACATGATTAGCCCAAAGTCACAGAGTAAATGGCAATATCCAGATTAGAAACTATGCCTTCTAAATCTCAGTCTGATGTTCCTGGTTTGTATTTGTCCTGTACTTCTTCAAGAGGCTGATGGTACAGGGAAACAAATTATGCCTAATGTTAGAAAAATCTTTCTAAAAACTCCAGCTGTTCAACAAGAAATAGGCTTTTATGAAATTGAAATGGTTGTAGATTATATCCTAGCCATGAAAGGGAGATTAAATATCATGGCTTCTAAGGTCACCCTCAACTCTATGATCCACTGATCATAAAATTCCTAGGCCCTACTTCTCTGAGGTGAGGTTTCTGATGAGTATTTCTATTCCTGGACAGCTCCTGTTCAACATATACTTGGTCCTCAAAAAACAGATACTCTTTAGACAGATAATTAGGAGTTAGAACTTTTCCCATTGCAGACAAACCCATTGCTTTCGTACAACCAACACAAATCACATACAACCAATACCTCCAGGTTTCTCCCAGATCACAAAATGGTGGGACACAGATAAAAGGCACACATTTATCTAAATCACCATGTACATGAATCTGCATTTTCCCAGCAACAAAAATCTTGTAGTGCACAGTATGTAATAGAAATGATGGAAGGAGGCATAGCTCTACATTTGAACACTCATCATTCTGATATAGTGAATCAATTTTTTTTAGAATCTATATACTTCAAACATCAAAGGTATTTTAAGAGGTGGAAAGTATGGACTGATAATAATCCACACTTGTCTTGTCTGATGAGGGACCAGGATTCTCTTTAGAGGCAAAGGAACCAGCCACTGTTCCACTTTCCTTGGAACATTTTTTGTCATATATTTACAGCTTCCCCATGCTCAAGAGAATGGTGCATCTGTTAGATGGAGACGCCTGGCTGCATTCTTTCCCAGATATTAATATAGGTGGTACTTTAGTAACATAACCAATGACATGCAGAACCTGATTTGGAGAGGAACAGATGTCAGCATCTTTCTTGGGCTAATTTTAGGATCCTGAAATAGTCCCTTTCTCACAGAAACCATCAGTGGAACCAAATTAAGACAGCCATGTCACATGGAAAAGAGAGAGAGAAAAAAATGTAGTCCTGTGTGAGGCAAAGACAACAAGTCAGAGACTTGAGTGCTTCCCCCATATATGACTCCTTTCATAGAATACGGTGGTCACTTCAACTTCTTTTCATCAGAATGGATGTTGAATACCAATATAAGAATATCAGAGAGGAAATGAGTGCACAAATCTTATTTCCAGTCACATACATTGAACAATCAAGGTTGCCTCATGCAATAGCTAAATTCATATTCAAAAGAATGTGTAGGACCTAGGTTCCAACACATCTTTTCTTAGCAGATAAGGAAGCTAATAAGTGACCATTCTACTTGGTAAGTCAGAAGCAGATTGCATTTTAAAACTTCAGATTCCTGTTCCATTGGACTGTCTGCTGAATGGACATTTCTTCCAAATGAGACATAACATATCAGGTAGGGATAATGAGAGGTGGAGAAAGGGTCTCCCAACCAGAAATGATGTTTGAGGTTTAAGATGGTCAGCTAAGGATTCAGAACAAATGAAAAGTAATTTGGGGAAAAAAAAGTACCTACCTGCTTTCCATCCAGAGTGTAGAGTTTCTTGACAACCCCAGTCTCCAGTTTGATGGCTTCAGTGATATCAGTGAGGACTTGCTCAAAAGAGTGGGCTGTCTTCTTGTTCAGAAGCACACGCACAGCCTTCCGAGGCTTCACCCCACTGCGGATGATGGTCACCAGCTTGGGGCGGACAAAGTCCTTGTTCTCTCTGGCCTGGGCACTGTTGCTGCTGGCCAGGGACTGAGGGGCTTTCATATTGGCAGATGTCTTCACATTGACAGACCAGTTAGGATTGACATTCTTGGTGTACTCCACCTTCTTAAAGAAGTTGTCTGAGGAGCAAACATAGCTTTCCCCTAAGGGAAGAAATACATGGTGATTAATAGCAGGTATATGGATTATTCTAACTAGACTAATACACACTGACCTTGGAGTAGGACCTTTGGAGAAAGGATGATAATAACAAATTTCACGTGCCATTCCTAATTAGGCTCTCTAACAGTTTGGTTCATTCAAATTCAAGGGCAAGTAATCAGAAAAATAGTCTTCATTATAATGGCATACTTAGTGAAAAATCCTATAAAGCTAAGGGTCCCAAGGACAATGAATATATCTAAGTATAATTTACCAAGTGGGGTTCTCAAGCTTGACATTGTTTTACTGGAATTGAAATGTCTATTAACTTCTAGGATATGTGTTAATGTCTAGGGGCATTACTGGAGTGTTTTTTAACATGTCTATATTTCTTTTTTTAATTAATTTATTTTTTAATTGAAGGATAATTGCTTTACAGCATTTTGTTTGTTTCTGCCAAACATCAACATGAATCAGCCATAGGTATACATGTGTCCCCTCCCTCCTGAACCTCCCTCCCACCTCTCTCCCCATCCCACCCCTATAGGTTTTTACAGAGCCCCTGTTTGAGTTCCCTAAGTCATATAGCAAATTCCCATTGGCTATTTTACATATGGTATTGTAAGTTTCCATTAACATGTCTCTATTTCTTAATGTTCCCATCCTATTTCTGGCCTCACAGCCCCATGCCTTTGTTATATTATGAACTGGGGAGAACTTTCAAAATTAATACATTTTTATTCCAAGTTAAAGTGACCAAAGTAACCTTTCATATCGGGCATACAGTACAAACTGGCCAAGAAGGCAGACTGTACTTTGGACAGAGTATACGATTAAGCAGCAGACTACTAAAATGTGAAATGTGTATGTGTGTGTGTGGTGAATGTATGCATGTATGTGTATAACTGTGCCTTCTACTGATCATCCCCACAGGCAGGTAGAAAAAGTATCTAAATAACAACCTGGACACACACACACACACACACACACACACACACATATTTCCACACTGTTTCTTGTGTTTGCAAGTCTAGTTCTTGCTTAAGAAATGCTTTCCCCTGTTTTCACTACCCACTCCCCATCTTTCCATTTTACCAAATACTACACACTAGCTCTATGTGTTCAGGGCCATCTTCACCAGTGCTCACCCTTGGCTGCCACAAGTAATGAGGCGGAGATGTGAAAATACATTATACAGTCTGATTTATGGATTGGAGGGCTAGAGGAAATGACTGGGCTTCCCCAGTGGCTCAGTGGTAAAATATACGCCTGCAATGCAGGAGATGTGGGTTCGATCCCTGGGTCAGGAAGATCTCCTGGAGGAGGACATGGCAACCTACTCCAGTATTCTTGCCTGGAGAATCCCATGGAGAGAGGAACCTGGTGGGCTATAGCTCATGGGGTTGCAAAGATTCAGACATAACTGAAGCAACTGAGCATGCATGCACAGAGGAAATGACTAATTCAGCGGAAGAAAGGCAGAGGCCAGAGGCAAGAGGAAGGGATTAGACACCTGGGACTAGAAGCTGGAGGAAAGAAGAAAAGAGGTAGGCTCAGCCTGAAGGGGGAGCGATTATTGGAAAAGGTTGAATTTGTCGAGTAAAACACATTAGTCTCAAGGTATACAAAAGCTCATCCAGAGGTCGAGCTGCAGAAAACCAATGTGATTCAATCAGGTTTAACTCATCAGTAAAAATGTTTAATAAATAAATAAATCAACCCAAGCCATACAAAGAAAGCATTAAACACAATTATAATCTGATGGCTCTTCTTCCTTTGGTCTCAGCAGGAGAACTGAGCAGACATTCAGCCAGGCTGATAATTCACTCCTTGTGCAAATATTGATTGTTGTGCTGTAGCACCAAAGACTTTAAGTCATATTATTTAATAAATATCTCAGTTAGTGCTGAGAGAAGATTCCGTCAGATTCTCTAGGGCACCTTTGAGGACATTTAGATGTGAGTGTGGAGGGGAAGGTAAACTTCCAACCCTGTTCTGAGTCCCTGGAGCTACTGGTGTTCTGTCTTGACAAAGAGACCAAGACCTGGGTTTGTAGATGAGCACAGGCCCCCTTCTGCACTCTGCACCTGTTGCACAGCCAGGATGGGGACGTCGTCAAAGACCTCAGCCAAAAGAAACCCTAATTTCTCTGGCTCCCACTGGCCAATTCAATCCAACCAAAGTGATTAGAGGGTGTGGTCTTTAATTTTTGACTTAGAGGATGAAGGGACCCTTTCAATTCCTCCATGTATTTACAGCCAATATTCCCCACAGGCTAGAAATGGCCTCTTGCCTTACCACTCTACCAGATGCACGGGCACCTTCCAAGAGGTCAGTGCCTTTGAGTCAGATGTTTTCCATAATTTGTCATGTACTTTAAAACTCTGTCAGACAACTGGTGCTGTGCAAATGTATGAGGCTATATATTTATGATTTCACTCATCTACAGTCTCCTCTGGAGAGTCAGCTGTGTAGCCCTATTAGGACTCTAGACTTTTTTTTGCTTCCATCTCTTAAACCTCTTAAGCCTCTGAACTATGAGTATGATTAACCACCCCAGATGAAAATGAACATGATGGCAGACAGCTATAGTATCATATGGCACCCAAGAACTTTTCTGAGGGCCCAGCTCTCAGCCAAATCTATGTTGAACATTTTCCAACAGTACATTTTAGTCTCTCCACTCTATTTCCTTTTGGCCCCAATATGAAGTAATGGAAAAAGAGCAGCTGATGTGATGTCAGTCAGAATGGGGTTCCCCAATATTTTCTTGTTGTGCACCCTTGGGCAAATCACCTAACCTCCCTTCGCTTCAGTTATTTGTCTGCAAAGCGGGGATGATGATAACAATATCTACTTCTGAAGGTTGTTTTGGGGCTCAAGCTGAGCCCACAGCCTGGTACATGCCAGCAATCACTATTATTAAGGCCCTAAACTGAAGGAAAAGAGAGACAACTAGAAGAGCAAAGAGGGAAAAGGAGGAAGAAAAAGTTTAGAAAGAGGAGATGAAAAGAGGAGGAGCAGAAGCTGAAGGAAAGAAAAGCAGCAGCTGCAAGGGAAGCCATCTTGGAACTGTGCCATAATCCGTATGGACTATGAGCACTGCATGGGACTCATGCTTCAAAGAGAATATTTCCTGCTGTTTGAGTGGAGGCCTCCGATTGCTTCAATGCCAAATGTGGTAACATTTGCTAACACCAAGCAAAGTCACTTGCTGCCACTGCTGGTACACACAGAGGGCAGACTATTTTTAAAGGTTATATTTTTCTAGAGCAGTCCTAGGTTCACAGCAAACTTCAGGAGAAGGTACAGATTTTTCCATAGGACCCCTGACCCCATAATGCATACCCTCACCCATTATCTGCATCTCCCAACAGAAGGCAGGATGTTTGTGATGGTGGAGGGGAAGTCAGATAGACCTAGATTCAAATCCCAGCCAGGCATTTACAAGTTGTGTTGACCTCAGGCAAATAATTTAATATCTGAGTTGCAGCTTTTCTGTCTATAATGGAAGGTATTGTGCTAGGTGACATTTCAGTTTCTTCCAGCCCTAAAAGTCTATAAGAAGGAATTTTCTTCTCTTCTCCATCCCAAACAGGCTTTGGGAGACAGAGTTGTTATGGTAATGGCCTGTTAAAGAAATAGATGCCCCCCATTAAGGACTCTCCTCTTCCAGAAAGATAACAAATGAGCTGCTTCTCTTGATCAAGATTTACTTGTACTGATTTTGCAAACATCTGCAACGTGTACTGCCAGAGCTCGATGCTTCTTGCAGGTCCAGCTGCCTGGCACTTGGAGCTGGGGGGTGGGGAGTGTATTGCACCTTTACACAGCTGGGTTCTACTCCTGCCACAGCTTCCAGGAGCCATTTCCCACCCACTGGAAGTCGAAAAGGAAAGCTGGCTTCAGAGCCAAGCAAGGTGACAATTTGCTGGAATCAACAATCTGCTTCAGGGCGAGGGGGTAAGGAAATGAAGTCATGGAAGCAAAGCTGAAAGGGCAGGAAGGGAACAAGCTGTGGCTCAAGATGATCTAATGTCTACCTCTCTTCACTTTCAGGAGGACTCCATTTTCAAAAACATTAAAAATGTTTATAGTTTCTCAGTGCAAAAAGCATATCTGTCTGGGCTTTCTCCTCTTTTCCCGGGCTTCCTCCCTCCAGGAGGAAAATATTAAATGGCACTTTATTGTATTATCAGATCTATTAGTGATGTATCACTCTCCCAGGTATCTTAAAATCCTCCTCTTCAGCAATGTGCTTGTTTTAGTAGTTAGAAGATAAATTAGTGATAAAGTGGTTTCATCTCATTGGAACAAATGAGCTATGGCAAAGAAAGTGGATCATAGCTAGTGTCACCATACAGATCTTTCAACAAGACCGTACCAATTTAAATATTTTGTCCCAGGGTCTGCATAATAATGCTCAATATGATACCATGAAGATTGATCTGGGTACTTACATACAAGGAAGTGGGGAAGGAATTAGACAGTACATGAGTGAAGAACAATTCTCTAATGAAAGACTAAACAAAACAAAACAAAAAACCACTCTTGGATTTCATTCATTGATCCATTGTTAATGCAGCTCATACATATGTGGCCACATTCTGTATGGCTTCATGAAGACCTTTCATGTAACCAAGGAACTGTGGGAAAACTGACATCAATAACTTGACTTTGGTCCAAAATGGTCCCCTTACTACTTTAATTATCTAGCGGCAGATAGTTAGACTAGAGAGGCATTAGACAAAGGAGTGCCACAAAGCCATAGTGATTATTAACCAATTGTTTTTCATTTCATTTTATTTAGGGTAAATATTTCATAATGTGGCCGTTTGGAAACATAGTATGTTCTATGCTCCATTATTTCTTTAAGATAATCAAGTCAAAAAACAAAAAGATTTCTGTATTCCCAGGAATATGCACTATTGTAGGTAGCTAAAGGAGACCATCAAGATAATTTACTCTAGTACTTTCCCAAGTTTAACTGCTGGTAAGTTTCACCTTGGGAAATCTATAAAAACACATGCTGGAGATTCTGAGTCAATTCCTGGGTGTGACCCATGAATTAATATTTTTCTAAAGCCCTAAAAGATTCTGAAAAGCAGGCAGGTTTTGGAGCCACTGGTATTCCAACCTCTCTCTAGCATCATCATTATTATTATTTTTATATCATGAACAATAATAGTCCCTTGGAGCTGCAGTTTTACCTTGTCAATGTGTTTCCATATTTATTATCTAATGTTATCCTCATAATCACTTTAATACATACAAAAGGCAGGTGTTACTAGTCTCATTTTACAGATAAGAATATTGCAATAGATATACAAAGTGTGCTCTATACACATGATGAAATATTATTCCTTTAAAAAAAGGAATGGAGACTTCCCTAATAGTCCATTGGTTAAGATTATGCGCTTTCAAAGCAGAGGGCTTGGATTCAATCCCTGGTCAAGGAATTAGATCCCACATGTCACCCAGTGCATCCAAAAAAGGAAAAAAAAATTTAAAAAGGAGTGAAGTATTGATACATGGTATAAGTTAGTTAGGTGTTAGTCGCTCAGTCCTGTCCAACTCTTTGCAACCCCATGGACTATAGCCCACCAGGCTCTGTCCATACAAACCTTGAAAACATTTTCTAAGTGAAAGAAGCCAGTCACAAAAGACCACATAGTATATGATTTCAATTTCTATAAAATATCCAGATTCAGCAGATCTGTAGAGACATAGGCAGATAAGTATCATCTAGGGTTGAAGAGAATATGGCTGGTGGGCAGTAACTGCTAATTGGTACAGGGTTTCTTTTGGAAATGATGACAATGGGATAAAATTAGATTATGACGATGGTTTCACCACTTGGTAAATTTTCTAAAACTCATTTAATTCAGTTGGTGAATTTTACAGTATGCATACTAAACCCTATAAATTTGGTTTGTTTTAAAGTTGTCTTAAAAAGAGAGAACATTAGACACAGTGATGATAAGAAGAAATCTATAGTCATGTAGCTTAACCAGGTATAAACTAGGATGACTCAAATATTGGGTTGGCCAAAAAGATCATTCAAGTTTTTCAGTACCATCTTATGAAAAGCTAAAACTTCTTGGCCAACTCAATAGTAACATCTATCATTATCGGAATTTTCAGGTGGTGCTAGAGGTAAAGAACCCACCTGCCAAGGCAGGAGACCCGGTTTCGAACCCTGGGTCAGGAAGATCCGCTGTAGAAGGAAATGGCAAACCACCCCAATATTCTTGCCTGGAGAATCTCATGGACAGAGGAGCCTGGCAGGCTACATTACAGCACATGAGGTTGCAAAGATTGGACATGACTGAGTGACTAAACTACAACCCTTTATTGAGTACTGCTAATGTGCCAGGCAGAATACTAAACAGTTTATATTCACTGTCTCATTTAATCCTCAAAGCAGTTATGCCCACTTTACAGATGAACAACTGAAGCTCAGGCGGGGGGCCTTAAATGGTTTCCCCAAGTTCACACAAGCTAGCAGGTGGCAGAGCTTGGATTTGAACCAAGTCCAATTCTAAAAATTTATTTTCCTGTTATAATCTTCTGCCTCTAAGACAAGAACCCAATGCGTCTGACTCTTCCCCCAGGGATCTTTCCAAACTTTTCAATTTGAAGTCTCTTGTAAAGCAATGTGTAAATTATTTGTTTTAAACATTCATTCAACCTCTTCCAAAGGTGAATAAAGTAAAAGACTTCTATCGCCATTCCTACATGAGTAGTTGCAAAAGGACAAAAAAATAGGAGCAAAAACAACTGCCCCCCCCACTTTTTTGGTTGTGCCATGCAGCATGTGGGATTTTAGTTCCTCCACCAGAGATTGAACCCCTGGCCCCTGCAATGGAAGCACAAAGTACCAACCACTGGACTGCCGGGGAAGTCCCGAAGACCCCTTTTCTTTATCCTCTTCATATCTGTGCCTTTTCCCATTTGGTGCAATGGTGACAGAAAATTGGTCACACTTCTCAGTGCTATCCCAGGAATACCCTAGAATTTTCTTGACTGAATCACAGTACTCAGGGCTGAGAGGGCATTGAGAGCCACAGCAGACTGTGACTGTAAGTGACATGTGAATAAATGCAAATGAGCCTTAGTCACACTCTGCATAAATTCACACTCTGCACACTCACCAGAAATTCACTAGGAAGTACTACTACTGCACCCAAGAGTGGTAAATGAGAGGAGTCCAATCTAGCGGAAATCAAAAGGGTCAAGAGAAAAGAAAGCTGCAGTCTTCAAAATTGTATTTATTACATATATTCAGCTGATATTATCACAACACACACTACACATATACATACACACACACGCATGCATACACATACACACACACACACACACACACACACACACACACACACACACACACACA
>ML661245.1:812759-863239 GCA_007570785.1 Antilocapra americana
ACACACACACACACACACACACACACACACACACACACACACACACAAATCCAGGAAGGAAAATCAATACCAAGAGCTAGTCTTTGAGCAAGACATGTTAAAAAATGTATTTGGGGAAGAGAGAAATCTGTGCATGATATCTCTCACATCAGCCACAAGAACACTGTAATCCTTGCTCCAAATACAATGGCACTTGATTCAGAATTCTGCCTGAGCATCTATGGTGGTCTTTAAAAGATAGCAGCTATTAGAAATGTGGACATATTGGTGATTCAGGTGCTTTGTTTATGAAAATTATTACAGAGAAAACACCCCCCCACCCAGTTTGACTGAGATGTGGATTTTACAGTGACAAAAGACACACGCCCTATCGATTTCTCTGTTGGACAGCTCCCTGGATCCAGCTTCTAGTCCTTCAAGTTTGCCCTGACTCTCCTTTCTTTTACAATATTTGCTAGGATAGCCAGTTCTTCAATGTTCAAAAGCCTAGGATTAACTTCTTCCTGGCCCTCCAGCACCTGATCAAATAATCAAGCCCCATCAGCATTGTTTCTCAAGGTCCACTTGGAGGAAAACCTCAGACTTGAACCCTGAGACCCAGATTTGGCAGCCATATGGGCATTGGCTCTTATAAGTAACTAGCCCCAAATCACGACCTGACTTGAGAAACAGCAGCTCCTTGCAAGAATGTGCTCTTGTACAAGGGAAGCCCTCATGCTCCTTTGTTTAGGAATACAAGAAACCTAGCAGTGAATCAGAGGCGGGGCACTGCCATATCAAGCCCTTTAATGTGCTGTTTCTCCTTCTTTGGCAGCTGTTTCAGAATTTGGTTTCCCTAGAGATCTTCCTGTTCTAAACTCATCTTTGCTCAGGGGAATGGAAAGAATGAGGAGGGAGGGTTGGAGAATGGGAAGAAATTTGTGGGGAGGGGAACATTTTCATTATCACAAGGACTCTTGAAGGACTCTTGAAGCTGTCCTGTAAAGTATAGTCAGGTTAAACCAATCACACATATTATACCCATGAAAAAGTGGGGTGGGGAGGCATTCTCAATATACTTGATTTGATAAAGTAAAATATTAAGAACATGTCCCCAAATCTATTTATCTACATGATCATGAAAAAGACTTCATGGCTGAGCAAGTCCTGGCAAGAGCTGGAGTTTTTCCTATTTTTTGAATTGGGTGCACAGGTTGTCAGGATTTTCAGCAGTCTTGTCATAAAATTCAATTGCAGAACCAAAATCAAGAAATCTGTTTAAATACATATTTAGGTTTAGTGAGTCAGTTCCTATTCTAACAGGAATAGTGTTTATTAAAATACCAGACATACCTATGAGGGACACACCCTGAAGTGGGCTTTTTAGAAGCAACAGCTGAGCAGTGACCACTTACCTAAAAGTATAATCCTTTGTGAATATATTCAGGAAGTCCATCTTTTAGGGTGCACATTTCCATGAGTTGCCATTCACAGAGAGTCTCTCAGCAGTTCAAAGGATATAAATAAGTATATAATGTTTTTCTCTCTCTTAACCCAACCAAACCTCCTTCCTCATTTTAGCCCTAAGGATTTTATGGTCTGCCTCAATAGTGCTCTTTAGAGTTGATGATGAACAATTTCTAAAGTAAATGATACAATTCAGATTTTTCTTTGTATACCCTGGGAGATCAACACAATGCCTCCTCATAGTCTGCCACACTTCAACCCCTGCCGAAACTGAAGCCCACGGAGGGTAATGGCTAATGATTCTGACTACGCCTACAGAATCAGAAGTCTCAGCATCACCCTCATGTTTTAACAAACATAGTTCCCAATTTCTTTTAATCAAAGCCAAGAAATATAACCATAACTAACAATAACCCCTCCCACTAAGTGCCACCAACCGCTTCTCGAATTACCTTCCTCCAGTTCATCCATGCTTCCAATTTTCCGGGATCCATCAATGGTGTAAATGTAGCGCACTCCCTGAGGCAGGTTGATGTTGTCAGACAGAGATCGTGTCAGGTCAGCCAGCAAGGCGTCGAAGCTGCGAAAACGGTCAGAGGACACAGCGTACACAATCCCCTTGAAGTAGCGGTCCCCATTGCGGTAGAAACGTACCTTCTTGGCTTTCTTCTCGTTGCTCAGTGCCTGCAAGGTTCGGGTTCGGTAGAAGCTACAATGGGCGCTGTGAGTGGGGCTAGGTAGCCCATTCATCCGTGAGCCTCTCATGTTCCTGGATGTCTTATCTCTTTCGTCAAAATGTCCAAAATCAAGTTCCATATTTTGGTGGAACCTCAGAGACCTGAGTGTTGGAGAAAAGCGGGGAGGCGGAGGGGGATGAAAGGAAGCAAAGAAAAGGGGAGAGGAGGGGGAAAAAAGAAAGGAATTCAAATATTAGCCAGATCCAGATCTGCAATCTGCTGCTTGTGAAAAGAACTGGTTGAAAAAAGCCCGTGACCCATCTGCTGCTTGCCCCTGACCTGCAGGAATATTGATCTTAATAGAGAAGAGGGAGGGGCTGGAGGGGTGCTGGTGGTTGTGGGGGTGGGGGTGAGAGATGCAGAGGGAGGCACTTTGGGCACTGTTCCAAAGAGAGGAGAGGGAGGGATTTTGAAATCGCTTAAAATCCTAGGACTTACTGACAGTGGCTCCTATCAAATTGTAACTTCGGGGTAAATACATTAAAACTGGCATCTGTTTCCTCACACATGCCCACATGACTAACGGTTGTAAATGAATCCATAGCCTGACAAAATTCCCCTTGAAGGGAACAGAAGGACCTAGCCAAGGTTAGCATCTCTAGCTCAGAAAGCGATCTTTGCATTTCAGTGAAATAATTATAAGGGTAGTGTTTTAATTTTATTCCAAGCCCCCTTTCCTACTTTAATGTGTGCATCCCCTCCCCCCTAGAATAAAGTAGGATTCTCCTTTAAAGCCACAGCCTCTAGGGAACAGCCAGTCTTTGTGTTATTCATCAAACCCCTTCCCCACCAAGCTGGTGCAGCTATCCGACATTCATAAGAAATAAGCTGGAAAAAAAAAAGGATTACAAAAATCAGTTATTTAATAAGTTATTTGTCCTGCTTTAGCCCTGGTACCATTTGGCCACAAAATCCTTCATCCCACCCCCCAGCACCCCGCTTTCTCTAGGTGCTTTACCCCCCATCAACGATGCAACCCCACCTCTTAATGGAATATTTTAATTGTGTAAAGATTCCCAAATCAGTCCCTGAACAGCATATGGGACCTTTAGAAGCAAGCACACCTTCCATTGTTCTGGGTTTCTACCCTGAATGAAGGGGCATTTCATCCTCACAGCAGGCAGCACACCCCAAATTTGTCTATTGCCTAGGTGTGTTAGCTGAGGCAAAAGATGGTCATCTGTAAGATTTACTTTCCCCCTTTCTGCTGAAAGAATGAAAGAAAGAAAGGAACTCACAATATGAAACCAAATACAAAAGAAGCCCCAAATGCTAGCAAAGGTAGTGACAGCCTAGGAACCAAACTATTAACATGCATTGCACAGATGGGGATAAAAGGACTCACAAAGCACGCAGGGCTCAGCTGCTACACATTGAGATATTTGCAGGGGACCAGGAGGACAGGCAATAAAGGAGGACTGGTGCCTAGCAGGTTTGCCAGGCTCGGTCCCTCTTTTCTTTCAATGTCACCGTGACCTGTGCTGAGCTCAGCATTGTCTCTGTCAGACAACCTGCAGTGTAAGAGACCCCACCTCCTCAAAACAAGTAGCAAGCATTTCCCCAGGCATGCCAGCAACACTGGGCTTTGCTTTAGAATCTGGGGTGGTATTATTCTAAAATCAATATCACAGTGAAAACAAAAGAACATCAAACTCACTTTTCCAATGGAAAATCCCAGGTAGAGGCTTAGGGGAAAAAATCCAATAGAATAAGGGGAAAAGAGGGGAGAAGAGAAAGAAAGAGAGAGAGTACACACTGAGAGAGAGGGAGAGAGCTTGCACTCTGCCTTGTGCTTTTTCCATTTGACATCTCTTACATTCTCCCTGAAAATCACTCCAAAGCCCCACTCACCGGTTTTCTGCTGGTTGGGTGGAGATGCTGAGAGAAAGAAAACCAATCTCTCTATGCCTTTGTTGTCTGAGCTCCAAGCAAGAAATTCCTGCCAGGGTGGATAGATGCCTTCTAGGTCCTAGTGCCTTGTCCAGCTTCTCCCCTTTACTCAGGCTTAGTGAATCCCCCCAACCTTCTTTGATTAATTACATGTTTTTTTTTTTCAATTCACAGGCTGCATTAACTAGAAAGGTTTCATTTATAACCAACAGGAAATTGCAGGGTAGCAAAAAGATTGCACAGGCAAGTTCAGAATGCCCTAATGAGCAACATGCTAGTCTTTTCTTTTAGGCAATTGGCAATTTCACTTGGCCAAAACCTTGGCCTCATCTGCCTGGGGCCCAGACTCAGGTAGTCGAACCAAGCTTCTTAGAAATTGTAGCTCTCTTCACTTAACCTTCTTGACAGAAAAACAATCAAATATGTAGATTCTTTATGGCACTTTAGTTCATGTATCCAACAGCTAGCTGTTTTGAAATGAGGTTAGTGGAGTAGACTAAGAAGCAGTAGAAAACGGACAAGACAAGGGAAAATCATTCCAGAATTTCATGGAGGATGAAGTTGAAGATGGATCTCAAAGACCTTTTAGCTTGGTGGAATAGTTTTGTTAATGGGATTTACAGAGTTTCATAGTTCCAATCTAACCCAGAGACCGTTCTGTGTGAAGTGAGCCTAGTCTGATGGCTACAAGACAAGTATTAATAGCTCTCTCTTCAAACTGCCTATTTGTTACTAATTGTCTTCTTTATATCAAATATGTTATGCAAAGCCAAGAAACATCCATATTGAATTCAATAAATCAGGCTGAACTATAAGACAAGAAGAGAAAAGTGAGAAAGTCCAGTGGGGATGGGTTACCGTCTTCAACTGAAGCTATATACATTAATATGCAGCGGCCTTGAATTATCATTGTTCCATTTCTGCTAGGCTTCCAGGAGGCTCAGAGATAATTGTGTGCTCAGCATTGATCTTCTGTCTGATTCTTAAGGTAATTAACCCTCCTTTCTAGATATAATGTTAGATGACTTATAATTAAGCTCTTGCTATGCACATGTTTTACTGTAAGCTGCCTTAAAGTGGGATAAAAATATGATTTTTCTTCTCTGCAAGGTGCTAGCTCAGCACAGCCTAAGCAATGTATCTTAGTTGGGTGGTCAGCATCAAGTGTGCTACCTGCCCAGGCAGGTCCTCCTAACACATTGCTGCTGCTCTCCTGGTTTCTAAGTAAGTACCTCAGGGGACAGAATCCCTGTTTTCTTCCATTTGTTTCTGCCTTACATTGTGGCCACCTCTTGGAGACACAGGGTTATTCAGGTCAAGAACAGAAAAATATCAAGGAATAGAAGCAGGAAAATATGGATATTCTAACCAATGGCTGTAACTTCCTTGTCCAGCAAGGCCAATGTCTTAAAAAAATTGTTTTATTTCACATAGTAGACATTCTGTAAATACACAACAATTGATTTTGCATCAGAATTCAAAGTCTTTTTATTTCTGGTGAAGATATAAGAATGGATGGGATACTAAAACAAACATAAAGGGCTTGGAATAGATCTTAGAGAAAATTTCCTCATGGTCTAGGCTTAAACACTAGTGTGGAAGCAAAATGTCTTTAGAAGATCGTCTAGGATAGATGACTTTGTTTGCTTTATGTATACCAGAGAGCAAAGGGTGAATGAGATCAATGTTTCCCAGTGTGAGGTATGTGGATATTAATAGGTGTTCTTTAAGAACAGAAAAAAAGGTTCCTTGGTCATATATGTTTGAAAAATGGGCTAAATGAAATTTGTTTTCTTTATCATAAACATCTCAGGACCTTTAATATACTTAAAATATGGTACAAGTCTCCAAGAAGGGAGCTTCTGCAATGGCTCAGCAGCAAAAACACTGCCTGCCAGTGCAGGAAATGCAGGTTTGATCCCTGGGTTGGGAAGATCCCCTGGAGGAGGGCATGACAACCCACTCCAGTATTCTTGCCTGGAGAATTCCATGGACAGAGGAGCCCAGCAGGCTACAGTCCATAGGATCTCAAAGAGTTGGACATGACTGAGCAACTAAGCAAACATACAGGCTCCAAGAAGGCAGTTTAGTATTAAGGGCTTCCTGCCTTTTTTTTTTTTTTAAAACTCAGGATCTTTTTTATTTTTTTCTCCCAGAGCATTCAATAGACTTATGTTCTATGGGAAAACCTTTTACAAAAACAGGACTAGATTATTTCACCAACATAATTCTTCTCAAAGAATTCACAGCTACTAATCAAAACTTTTTGTCTCACTTCCTCAGAGGAGAAGGAACACTGGCAGAAGAGAATGTCTCAAGCACGAGTCTAGGGGGAAAGTGCATCTTTCTGTATGGAAGACAACTTTGAATATCAAGGGAGAGTCATAATTTAGGGTTCACTGGGGTGAAGAGAATGAAGAAAAAGTCAAACACATGCATAGCAATCCCATTGTGGGAAATATCCCAGTAAGACCTTTTGAGTAGTTCAATATGCCTGTCCAGTACCACCTGAAAGATGCAGAGTAGAAAACATCAGTCCGCTGCCCCTGAAGAACTTGAAGATTCATTGAGAAGACAGGACAAGAATATGTATCTTGCAAAAATCATGAAGGAGAAGGGCTGTGGTCTGGGTTAATCAAACTCAGCTTTAGGAGTAGGGTCAGGAAATAAGACCATCAACCATCACACACACACACACACACACACACACACACACACAATCATTAGTTTACATTACCTATCAGAAACACAATTATCTTATCAGAAACACCCATTTAGGGTAGAGTGGGATGGGCAAACAGGAAGTGAGGTTGGCAATATATACAAACATTTTTTTAGGAACCAAAAATTATGAAGTACATAGTAATAAAGCCAACAAATATGTGTAAGATCTTTATGGAGAAAATCATAATACTATTAAAGAACATAACAGAAGCTGTGGATAAATATAGAGCCAGACCATGCTCATGAATGGCAAGATGCAATGATGTAAGGGTGTATTGACAAATAATCCCCAAAGTAATATATATATATATATAAATGTGTGAAAAGCTCCAGTAGAAACTTCAACAGGAACTTTTGTGAAATTCACAAATATCAGTTAAATATCTTTTATTATGCCCCAAATATTCACATGACACCTCTTTCACTTCTTTAAAGTGAAAACTTTCAAGTGAAATATCTTCTTTCAAGTGAAATATCAACTCCCAAATATCAACTACTCAACAAGACAAACCCATATCATCCTGTTAAAAGTGATAACCTTCCTCCCAACCCAGCATTCCAACTTCCTTTACCCTGCTCTGTTTTTTCTATAACACTTATCACATACTATATAATATACCTATTTATTATGTTTATTATATATCTACCCAAAGTAGAATATAAGCTCCACAGGGCAAGCACATTCTAACAGCTTTAATGAAATATAATTTATAATGTTAATAGTAATATTATGTTTATTTTTAATACATGCAAAGTGCCTAGAACAATGATTAACACAGAGTAAGTTTGGGTATTTGTTTAATTGGACAGAGTAAAGAAAGCAAAGAGTATTCAATAGATGATATTGGGACCATTAACTTCTGTATGGAAAAAAATTAAATTAGATCCCCACTTCATGCCATACATAAAAATGAACTCCAGATGTTTTAAAGATGTGAATATAAAGAACAGGGCTTGAAAATTATTAGAATAAAATGTCAGAGATCTCTTTAGTTCCCTGTGACAAAAAGATTTTGTTAACCAATATGTAAAAAGCAGAAATCTTATAGGAAAATATTGGTAAATTTGATTATATGAAAATTAAAGCTTCTGAAAGCAAAAGATGGCATTAATACATTAAAACATAAGTAACAGACTGAGAAAAAGATATTTGAATCTTATGTAACTGACATAGGATTAATGTCCTGATTTTATATACATATACATATGATAATTATATCAATTAGAAAAGGTGAAACTTCAGTAGAAAAAAATAAAGATATGCAGATGTCATTCATGAAACAGGAAACCCTAATGGCTAATGAATAGGTAAATGTATGCTCAACCTTACACATAACTAGGGAAATCCAAGTTAAAACAGAAATTGCATCTTTTACAACCATTAGATTGATGGAAATTTTTATTTTTTATTTTATTTTATTTTATTTTAAATTTTCTTTATTTTATTGTGTTGGTTTTGCCATACAATGACATGAAACTGCCATGGGTTTACATATGCTCCCCCTCCAGAACCCCCCCTCCCTCCTCCCTCCCGATTCCCTCCCCCTGGGATATCTCGGTACACCAGCCCCGAGCATCAATCCTGGGCTGGCGATTGGTTTCATGTATGATAATTAACATGTTTCATTGCCATTCTCCCATATCATCCCACCCTTGCTGGGCTGGCGATTGGTTTCACGTATGATAATTAACATGTTTCACTGCCATTCTCCCATATCATCCCACCCTTGCCCTCTTCCACAGAGTCCACGAGTCTGTTCTATACATCTGTGTTCCTTTTGCTGTCTCACATGCAGGGTTCTCGTTACCATCTTTCTAAATTCCATATATATGCGTTAGTATACTGTATTGTTGTTTTTCCTTCTGGCTTACTTCACTCTGGATAATAGGCTGCAGTTCCGTCCAGCTGAGTAGAACTGATTCAAATGAATTTTTTTTTAATGATGAGTAATATTCCTTTGTGTATATGTACCACAGCTTTCTTTAAAGTGAAAAAGTGAAGGTGAAATTTAGTCACTTAGTTGTGTCAGACTCTTTGTGACCCCATGGACTGTAACCCACCAGGCTCCTCTGTCCATGGAATTCTCCAGGCAAGAATACTGGAGTGGGTTGCCATTTCCTTCTGCAGGGGATCTTCCCGACCAAGGGATTGAACCCAGATCTCCTGCATTGCAAGTGGACTCTTTACCAACTGTGCAACCAGGGGAGCCACTAACCAAGTATAGGCAAAGACAAAAAGCATCTGGAACTCTAATTTATGTTGAAATAAACATAAATCAGTACAATTTTTGAGAAATGTTTTTGGTAGTAGCTAGTATAGTTAGAAAATATATATCAACCTATAATCCAGAGTTTCCATTTCTAGATATCCATCCTAGGGAAATTTTCACACATGTGTTCAAGGAGAGAGGTACAAAGGTATTCAAAAAAGCATTATTGAAATGTTGAAAATTGAAAACAACCCAGATGCCTATCATCAGCTTACTAACTTGATTAACAGTTATTCATACATGGAATGCTATATACAGTGAAATAGAATAAATGAATGCTAAGTGTGAGCAATGATGTACAGGTTTCTTTGCAGCCATATGATTTTATTTATCTGGAAAATAAATGCCCAGAAGTATAACTGCTGTGTCATTTGGTAATTATATGCTTCATTTTATTAAGACAAAGAGTGAAAGTGAAAGTCACTCAGTCGTGTCTGACTCTTAGTGACTCCATGGACTATACAATCCATAGAATTCTCCAGGCCAAAATAGTGGAGTGGGTAGCCTTTCCTTTCTCCAGGGGATCTTCCCAGGTCTCCCACATTGCAGGCGGATTCTTCACCAGCTGAGCCACAAGGGAAGCCCAATTAATTTCTTATTAATATAAGAAATTGCCAGACTTTCCCAGAGTGGTTTAATATTTTATATACCCACCAGCAACATATGAGAGATGCAGTTTTTCTGCATTCTAACCAGCATTTGGTATTTTTATTTTAGCTATTCTAATAGATGTGTAATGATATCAGGTTGTGTTTTAAATTTGCATTTCCCTAATATATAATGGTGTTGAACATCTTTTCACATGCTCATTTGCTATAACTGTATAGCTTTTTCAGTTATATAACCCTTTGTGCCTTTTGCCCATTTTCTAATTGAATTGCTTGCTTTTATTAAACGTTGAGTTTTGAGAGTTTATTATATAATCTAGATCTGAGTCCTTTGTCACATATGTGGGCTTGCAAATGCGTTCTCTTAGTCAGCTTGTCTTTTCATTCTTTGTTAAGCAAAATTTAAAAAAAATTTAAATGTGTTCATGGTTTTTATGGTTTGTGCTTTTGGTATTATGTCTCTTCATGAAGCCTAGGTCCTAAAGTTTTCTCCTATGTTATATTCTAAAAGTTTAAAGATGTGCATTTTATATTTAAGTCTGTGATGCACATTGAGTTAATTATATGTGTTAGTATGAGGTTTAGATTATAGATCATATTTTTTTGTCTATGGATATGCAATTGTTCCAGCACCATTTGTTGAGAAGATCCTCCATTGAACTGCTTTTCCATCTTTGTTGAAAGTGAACTGAGTATATTTTTGTAAGTTTATTTCTGTGTTCTTTATTCTAGCCCATGAATTTATGTATCTATCCATCCTCCAATATCAAACAGTCTTGATTACTGTAGCTATAAAAAAAGTCTTGAGATCAGGTAGACTGATTTCCTATTTTATTCTTTTTCAAAATTGTTTTGGCTACTCTAAGTCATTTACATTTCTATTCCCATTTTAAGATAATCTTGCTTATATCTATGAAAATTCTTGCTGAGAATTTTTGATAGGGATTGCAGTAAACCTATATACCAATTTGAAGAGAACTGACATGCTTACTATATTGAATCTTCTAATCCATGTACATGGTCTCTCTACTTATTCAGATCTTTGATTTCTTTCCTCAGTATTTAGTAATTTTCAGCATACATGTCCTATACCTGTTTTGATGGATTTACACCAAAATATTTCTTTTTTTAAAGACTGTAAATAATTTTGTATTTAAAGTTTTGCTTTCCACATGTTCATTGTTACTACACAGAAATGCAATTGATCTTGTATTTGGCAATCATGCTGAATTCACTTACTAGTTTCAAAAGTTTTTTATACTTATCCTGGGATTGTCTACATAGATCATCATTTCATCAGCAAATTGTTGCTGTTGTTTTACTTGCTGAGTCATGCCTGACCATTTCGCGACCCCATGGACTGTAGCCTTCCAGGCTCCTCTCTCCAGGGGATTTCCCAGGCAAGAATACTGGAGCAGATTGCCATTTCCTTCTCCAGGGTATCTTCCTGACCCAAGGATCAAACCCGTGTTTCCTGAATTGGCAGGCAGGTTCTTTACCACTGAGCCACCAGGAAAGCCCCATCTGCAAACATAGATGGCTTTATTCCTTTCCGATCGGAATGCCTTTTTATTTTGCTTTAGGCAAAGCTTCTAGTTCTATATTGAATAGCAGTGGTGAGAATGGGCATTCTTGACTTGTTCCTGATCTTAGCTGGAAAACATTTAGTCTTTATTGTTAAATGTGATATTAACTATGAGATTTTGTTTGTTTGTTTTTTGGTAGATGTGCTGTATCAAGCTGAGTAAGTTTGTGTATTCCTAGAGTTTTCTGTGGGTTTTTTTTTTAATTAAGTCATGAATGGGTGTTGAATTTGTCAGAACGGTTTTTCTACATCCATCAATTTGATTGTGTGATTTTTCTTCTGTAGTCTGTTAACGTGATTGATTACATAGATTGATTTTTCAGAGTCTGTATAATTTTGCATGCCTTGCTATGTTTCTTAATGATTTTCTAAAAATTTGAATCAAATAGAAACTAAGGTAATTTTCCATATTTCTTCAGAATAATTTTCAAAATTACACAGACAAGTAAAACTTAAGCAGAGTGTTAGCAATCAGGTAATCAGGAAATTATTTGGCAGAGGAATATATAGCATATTTAGGCAAAAAAAGAAGTATGTTAGAAAGTTTTACAAAATACTCTTCACTATGATTTAATTGCTCTGGTGTAGTTTTGAAGCATTAGTACGTTTTAAAGCTACCTTGGTGATTCTAATATACAGCCAAAGTTGAACACCACTGGTATAGAGGAAAGAACATAACAAGGTAGACTTTGGAGTCATATCTGGGTTCAGACCCCAGTTCCACAGTTTATTAGTTACGTGCCATTGAGCAAGTTAGTGGAGTCTATTTATAAAACAGAGATAAAAAAATAATCTCATATCTTCCTTGAACTACTGCTATTTACAGTTTCTTCACTTGCTCTATTCTACCTGACACAATAGAAAAACGATTCAATACATAGTCATGCTTGAAATGACTCTTGGTGGGCCAAAAACTGAGGAACACCTTAGAAAATGTTTTGGTTAAAGAAGGAAACCACAGTTCAGGACATACATAGGAGAGCAGTAGAGAGCATTCTTATAGGTAGTAAAAGTAGCCCAGGAGTTCTCCATGCCAAAAGGTAAAACCTACGGCAAAAGAGTGATCTTAGAGACAACTATTCAGTATAATAGGAAGAAAAGCCAGAAAACTCCTCTCCATCCCTTTTCCAACCAGGTGGACCAGCAAGCAGTAACAGAGAGATTTGTCTTCAAGTGAAAGCAATGAGTATGGGAGTTAAGACAGTGGGATAGTCTAGTATCATGGGTTATAGGCAATGGCAAAATAAATGAGAGTATTAATGAGAAATAGAGAGGTACACAGATTCATCAAGGCACCCTTATTATGGCATATTCTCCACAACACCCACTTTGGTTGAAAACAGCAGATAGATATTTTTCTTCTATTCTCTCAAACAGTTTATATAAATGGAAGGAACAGACAGTCTAAGAAAAATCTCAGCTACAGAGTGCAAGAAACCTGAGTTCGATCCCTGGGTTGGGAAGATCCCCTGGAGAAGGAAATGGCAACACACTCCAGTATTCTTGTCTGGAGAATCTCACGGACAGAGGAGCCTGCCTGCCTGTCTACAGTCCATGGGGTCACAAAGAGTCAGACACGTCTTAGTGAGAGAAGCATGTAATAAGAGAATCACCTAACATTTAAACAAAGCAATGTCATTAAATAGAGATAATGTGCTCAACAAATGAAAGAACTTTCATTAGATAAGTAGAGTCCTCAGAACATCAGTATAAAATAATAACCTCAGAATGATAAAGAAAAGATATCACATCTATGAAAGAACAAATAATTATGAATAATAATAGGTAAATATGAAAATAAGAGCTTTTAAAAATAAGTAACATAAGTGAAGGTAATAAATGGACTGAACTATGATTTGTCATGGATGCAAATATAAATTAAACCATAGATCTAGAAAACTGGACTCAGGCATTTACCCAGAGCATAATATTAAAGGATAGGAGGATGAAAAGTAGTAAAGAAACAGTGAGAGGCATGAAACATAAACAAATCAAGAAATTTCCACATTTGTCTAAACAGAGTTCCACTGAGTAAAAATGGACAGAATTCATGGGAATCAATATTTGCAGATTAAATGGCACAGCAAATAAACAAAAAACTCCCTAGAATTGAAGTCACAAATCCTCAGACTGAAAGGATCCTGTAAGTGCCAAGGATGATAACCTGTTTTAAAGAAGAGAACAGTAAGTTTTAAAAAGTACTCTAAACCTGGATACACCACAGAGAAATTTTAAAGCATAGAGGATAACATGAAAATACTGAAATCTTTCAAAGAGAAAATAAAGACCATCTACAATGAACAAGGATAGGTTTGATAACAGACTTTCCATTAGCCACATCAGATTGCAGGACAGCAATGGAGCCATGTCTTCAAACTACTGAGTTAAAATAATGTTGAACCTAGGATTTAATACCCAGACAAACTATTATACAAGTGGGAGGGAGGAATAAAGGTGTTTTGGACATATAAGAACCCAGAAAGCTTACCACCCCCAGAAACTCTTGGAAAGAATTATTACAGAATATACTTAAGCGAACAGAAAAATAATTCATGTAAAGTAATGATGTTAAAGAAATAAAGGTTAATCATTTATGTATTACATAAATAATATATATTTAATTATATAAGTGACTACAATTAATTTTAAAATAAAAGGTATAACCTATCTCCATCTGGGAAAAAGTTTGACAAGTGTAAGGTCAGTGAAAGGTGTTACTTATAAATTTTGCTTGAACCAAGCAAAACTGTGTTCTCACTACATCAACAAAGGGAATGTGAATCCTTATGTAGTTTTCCCAGAAGTTTAGAAGAGTGATGGTGCCTGTGGTCACTGGCCTAATTTATGTCCCAGGAGACAACTAGAAAACTTGCTCATCTATAGCCAGTCTCTGGAATAATTTATGGACTAAAATATTCTTGTATGGATCAAAGTGAATTAAGGGGGGAAAATGGACCTACAATAGAATACTCAAGAGTTTAATTACACAAAATTTTTACTGCGTTTCTTCAATGTGCCAGGCTCTGTGCTAGGTGACGAGGGGTGACATGACAAGAAGACAAAGATGAAGTGGAAGATTCCTTGCTTTTTATGCTCAGTGAAAAATTTTTCTTAGAAGCCCCTCAGCATACATCCCTTCAGGTCTCATTTCCAGGATTAATCCCATTTCCATGCACAAACTTACTACTGACAAGGGGAATGAGACCACTGATTGGCTTCAATTAATTATAATTCACTTCCTCTGGATAAAAAAGAGTTCAATGCCCTCCACCACCATCATGGCTACAGAAAGGAGGGTTAAAAAAACCCTGGAGTTCTATTAGTGAGGAAAAGTGGAAGTTACCAATGAGATTTGCTACAGTATTTAACATTTCTGAAACTCATAGTGGGGTCGTCATCATATATTTTTTCCTCAAAGAACTATTGTGACTGTTAAATGAGATAACTCTTGTCAAGTGCTCAATAAATGTCAGCTATTAATGTTGTGGTTGATGCTATTTGGTTTAACTCATTATCTATCAATAGCTTGTTCTTTCTATATTTCCCTTATGTTGCTCACAGTTTGACATCAATGCCTCAGAAGATGGCTATAGCAATTCTAAGCATCGAATGCAGATAATATTTTTGATCTTCAGTTTTTCTATCTGTAAAACAGATATCATGTTTACCTCATAGATTCATTGTGAGGATTAAATAAGATCATTCACATATGAACTCAATAAAGTTAGCTATTGTTGCTGTTATTGACATAAATACCCTCTTGACAGTGCTTGGCATAATATCAAGCTCAAAGCAAGTGCTCAACAAATGGTAGCTCTTTTTGTAAATTAACATGTGCATATCTGTATAAGAAAGAGCTGGCAAATCTCCCTGACCTTGGGTTAAGTCAGACCTTCTTACACACATCAAAAGCAGAAATGACAAAAAAAATACACTGGATCTCATCAAAATTAAAAATATTTGTGCTTCAAGTGATACCATCAAGAAGGTGAAAATACAGACCACAAAACAGGAGAACATATTTGGCAAATAATATAGCTGACAAGGAATTTGTATGTAGAATATACAAAGAACTCGAGCAACTCAAAAATTAAGAAACAATCCAGTAAAAATAGAAAAGGCTATGAGAGACATATCTCCAAGTAAGATACACAAAAGGCCAATAATTGCATGAAAAGATGCTTATCATCATTAGTTTTTAGGGAAATGCAAATCAAAAACAAATGAGATATGGGACTTTCCTGGTGGTCAAGTGGCTAAGACTCTATACTCCCAAGGCAGGGAGCCCCAGTTCAATCCCAGGTCAGAGAACTAGATCCCACATGCCACAACCAAAGAATCCCACGTGCCACAACAAAAATTAAAGATCCTGCATGCTACAACTAATGTTTGGTACAGCCAAATAAATGAATAAACAAATATTATTAAAAAAACAAATGAGATACTACTTCATACCCACTAGGAGAGAAAAATCATAAAGGCAGATAATGAAAAATGTTGGCAAGAATGTAGAGAAATGAAAAAACTATAATCAATAAGAATCTGAAAAAGAATATATATGTATGTAACTAAACCACTTTGCCATACACCTGAAACTAACACTAATAGTTGCAACTAATAGTTGCAAATCAACTATTCTTCAATAAAAATTTTTAAAAAGAATGTAGAACAATTGGAACCATTATGCCCTGCTGATGGGAATGTAAAATGGTGTAGCCAACATGGAAAACAGTCTGGCAATACCTCAAACGACTAAACCAGAGTTACCATATAATCCAGCAATTCAACTCCTAGGTATATACTCAATAGAAATGAAAACATATGTGCACAGAAAACTTGCACACAAATGTTCATAGCAGCATTATTCATAATAGCCAAAAAGGTGGAAATATCATAAATGCCCATTAACAGATGAATGGATAAATAAAATATGTTACATCTATGCGATGGAATATTATGCAGCCATAAGAAGAAGACAAATACTGGTACATGAAACAACATGGATGAACTATGAAAATATTATGATAAGTGAAGAAAGACACAAAAGGCCATATATTGTATTTGTCCATTTATATGAAATACTCAGAACAGGCAGACCTTAGAGACAGATTAATGGTTGCCAGGGGTAGGAATAGAGGAAGATGGGATTTGCTGGTCATGGGTTTCGGGTTTCTTTATGGGGTGATGAAAATTTTCTAAAATGGATTATGATGATGATTGCACAACTGTGAATATACTAAAAACATTGAAGTTTACAAATAGATGGGTGGATTTTATAGTATGTAGATATCTTGATAAAATTATTTTTTTAAAAAATGGATCAAGCCTTGTTAGAAATACAAAGATGAATAAAACAGTTCTTGTCTTAGGGCACTCACATTCATAAGGAGGGCAAAAAAGTGTACAAAATAGCATTACTGAATCCATTTTATGTCCCCACTCTCATTTGTCTGTCATTCCACTTTTAATTTACAGTATCTATTTGTATTCAATTTATTCTTACAAATCACTTAAAATACTTTCTGTAACTAGGTGGGTATTAAGTAAACAAATGACCTCAAACAGTGACAATACAGGGAAGAATGTGTTCAGTGTCATAAAAGAGGCACTGCTGAAGTGCTATGGGAGGAAGTAAAGAGCATTCAAAAAGGGGAAAAACAAGTATGCCTTCCCTCCCAAAGCATCTTGGTGACCTTGCTCTTCTTATCAGCCACAGAAAAAAGAAGTCATAAAATGGATCCCAGAAGGACATGAGCAGAGCCTGTCAGTAGATGTTATGTGCAAATGTTATGAACTCTGAGAACATGGAGTGTGTTTAAGGATTTCATTCTCTGGAGGATTGGGCTCTGCTGGACTGTATCATGAGCTGCAACTAACTCAGTGGTAATATGAGGACACTGATACAAGCCTCTGGAGCTGGAATGTGCCTGCAACCTGCACCTGACGAGCAAGGAGCATGGGCGATGTGAAATTGTTGGACCATTAGGCAGGCCTACTGATGAACAGCCCGATACTGAGAGGTGAGTTTTCAGCATGGCAGCTTCTGGCTGAGCTCAGCTGTTGGTGCAGCAGGCACTGGGCTCTGTGCTCAGAAACTGTCAGAAGCATTATAATTAAACCTCCCTGCCTCCCCCTGACCAAGGCTGACAGCTGGGAGTGCAGAGCTGCTAGAAGAGGCACTTATATCCTTGAATCAATTCTGATCCAGGAAGGGGGTGGGAATCATTCCACCTCCACAATTTCCACAACAATAGGCACTTCTATTCCTGGGAAATCCATGAGTCAGCGATGCCTAAGCATCTTGGACAAAAGAAGTATTTCTTCACATTTGGAAAAAGATATGACAGCTACTTATAAACTTCTATATACATATCTTATGATCCAGCCATCAAACTAATCAGTATTTATTCAATATAAATAAAAACATATATCAAAAAAAACCTCATATATGATTGTTCAGGGAAGCTTTATTAGCCCAAACTGAAACAGACCAGATGTTCATCAAGAAAAGGGTGGATTAGCTAACTGTGATGTATTTGCAAAATGAAATACTACTCAGCAATAAAAAGGAAGGAACTACTGATACATGCAACATAGATGAATTTTAAAAATACATTAAATTAAAGTCTTGGGCTTCACTGATGGCTCAGTGGTAAAGAATCTGCCTGCCAATGCAGGAGACATGGATTCGACCCCTGATCTGGGAAGATCCCACATGCCCTGAAGCAACTAAGCCTATTCACCACAACTACTAAACCTGTGCTCTAGAGCCTGAGAGCCACAACTACTGAAGTAACTCACCTTAGCGCCCGTGCTCCACAAGAGAAGCCACTGCAGGGAGAAGCCTGCACACCACAGCTAGAGAGTAGTCCCTGCTTGCTGCAACTAGAGAAAAGCCCATGTAGTAATGAAGACCCAGCACAGCCAAAAATAAATAAATAAAAAAAATTATTTTTAAGTCAAAGCTTAAAAAAGACATCTTACATGAAAGAGTAAGATTTCATTTATATCAGGCAAAATCCATGGTGGGAAAAAGATTAGAACATTGATTATTATGAGGGGAATTAGGAACAGGGAATAATTGGAAGGAAAATTGGTGATGACTATGTTGTATCACTTCATCAGGATTTAGTTTCCAGAGGCACATGCATTTTTCAAAACTCAGTGAATACACATCAAAAAGAAAAACTGAATGGAAAATAAACTGAGAGATAAGTGTCATGTTGAGGGGAAGGGGAGATATGGGCTATTATTAGATTTTATTTTTTTAAGTCACTCAAACAATCAATTAAAAATGGCAAACATCTTGAACATTTTACTGAAGGATATGCAGAAAAGCAGATGATTCCACTCTAATGGCAGAAGGTGAAGAGGAACTGAAGTGCCTCTGGATGAAGGTGAAAGAGGAGAGTAAAAAAGCTGACTTGAAACTGAACATTAAAAAAACTAACATCATGGCATCCAGTCCCATTAATTCATGGCAATAGATGGGGAAAAGGGGAAAGCTGTAGCAGATTTTATTTTCTTGGGCTCCAAAATCACTGCAGATCGTAACTGCAGTCATGAGATTAAGACCCTTGCTCCTTGGAAAGAAAGCTATAACAAATAGATAGTGTATTAAAAAGCAGAGACATCACTTTGTCAACAAAGGTCTGTATAGTCAAAGCTATGGTTTATCCGGTAGTCATGTACAGATGTGAGAGCTGGACAATAAAGAAGGCTGAGCACCAAAAAATTGATGCTTTCGAACTGCGGTGCTGGAGAAGACTCTTGAGAATCCCTTGGACACTAAGGAGATTAAACCAGTCAATCTTAAAGGAAATCAACTCTGAATATCCATTAGAAGGACTGATACTGAAGCTGAAGCTCCAATACTGATGCAAAGAACTGACTTACTGGAAAAGACCCTGATGCTGGGAAAGATTGAAGGCAAAAGGAGAAAGGGGGCAACAGAGGATGAGATGGTTGGATAGCATCACTGACTCAATGGACATGAATTTGAGCAAACTCTAGGAGACACTTAAGGAAGGGAAGCCTGGCATGCTGCAGTCCATGGAGTTGCAAAGAGTTGGATGTGACTTAGTGACTGAACAACAACAAATGCAAACAAGCACATGAAAAAATGTCCTGCATCATTTTCCATTAGAAAAATGCAAATTAAAGTCACAATGAGATTACAAGCAATTGCAATTCTTGTATATTTCTAGTGGGAATGTGAAACTGTACAGCTACTCTAGAAAATAGTTTGGTAGTTTCTTATAAAGTTAAACATTCGCTTACCATATGACTGAGTTATCTTACTCTTAGGTATTTTCCCTAGAGAAATGAGAACTTCTGTTCACCCAAAAATCTGTGTATGCAGCAAGAGTGGTTTGTCTCTACTTTATGATGTCTGGGGCCTCAAGTGAAAAGTCTTGAATGACTAGGGATGACTCAGAGGCCTGAGGACTGGAAGCATCTAGAGTCTTCTTCACCCACAAGACTAGCATGTGAACTGGAATGACTCAAATACTGCTTAGTGGAAACTATAGTTAGCTATAGTACCTACAAATGGCCTCTCCATGGGAGAGTCCAAAGAGTGAGTGTTCCAAGAGATCCAGGTGGAAATTGTGTGGCTTTCTCTGACCTAGCCTTGGAAGTTATACAGTGTTACTTCCTCTACATTTTGTTGATTACTACAGGTCACTGAGACTAATCCCAGACTCAAGGGGAGAAATATTAGACTCTACCTATTGATGGGGGAGTGGCAAGGTCACACTGCAAAAGAGTATGTAGGGTAGGAGATATGGTGTCTCTATCTTCTAAGAGTATAATCTGCCCCAGTGAACAAATAAGTTAGTCTATAAGTCTAAATAGCCTTGGTTACAAAATCCAACAATAACAATAACAAATAATTTGGGATGATAAAAATAAAATGGAAATACAATATTTAATAGCAATACATGAAAAAAACTTATGAATGAATGTTTATAGCAGCTCTATCCATAATCTCCAAAACCTGGAAGCAATACAAATATTCTTCACTAAGTGATAGATAAATGAACTGTATATCTATATAGTGGAGTATTGCTCAGTGATAGAAAGGAATGAACTCTTGATCCTTGCAACAACTTGGATGACTCTCAAAGATATGCTAATTGTTCAGGAAGTAGTGATGACGGCTGCATTTTGTAAATTTACTAAAAATTTACCAAAAACAATGTATTGTATACTTTAAAAGGATGAATTTTATGGCATGTAAACTGTATGTCAATTAAAAATGAGAGAAACATTATTTTCAGAAAAAGGTAAAATCATGGCTCTCAAACAAATATAAAACTGAATACATGTTTAAGGAATAAAGGAATTGATTTGCAAATAAAAGCAAAACTATTTTTTCCACAAAAAGGAGGGAAGTCAGTCAAAACTTTTGGATAAGGTGGAGTTTGAATATCCATCAATTACCTACAATTTAGAAAGTGATTTTGCTCTTTGCAAAACTGCTCAAAGACAATGATCCAGCCTGAATCAGAGAGCCTGGAAGAGTGTGCTATTGATTATATACAGTTTTCCATTAAAGTACAAAGTTTTTTCTACAATGTGTTATAGTTTATAGAAATGTATACATTCCAAGTCAACTTTATGGTAATTTAAAGTCTTTTAAATGAGTATTATTACACAGTGACCTTTTGATAACAGATGACTAGAAAAGAAATGGAATACCCAATAGGAACCTGTCACAGTTGTCTACAGTAAACACAATGGAAGCCAGTGTTAGGGTGGAGCCTGTGGACATTTACTATTGAGTCCAAGCTCTGATGCTCTCCACACTACAGGCCAATAAATCCAGGAGATGAAGTGTTGAGGCAAGGAGTATGACTTCCTTTGGAAAGTCCGTTGATTGAGAAAATGGTGGACCAGTCTCAAGATAACCATCTGGTGGAGGTCTGGATGGTAGGTTCTTTTATAGAACAGAGATGGCGGGGAAGTGAGGAAATAAAGTAAAAAGGCCATTAATCTTGCAAATATCTCCTAGAATGGCAAGCCTCAGGGAGGGGATGTGTTAATTTCTTCCTTCCTGCATTCACAGGTGGACAGGGCCCTGAACAAAAGCACTTTGATTTAATATTCAGGCAGAGGGGCAGGGTTCCCCCAGGCAGGCCGGTTATGTATAAATGGTATCCTTTTAGTGAGCAAAAGCGATGGAAGCAAAGGTTAAGGTAAAAGATGCAACATAGAGTCAGAATTGGGTTTTTGCTGCAGCACAATGAGAAAAACTGATTTGAGTTTGTGAGCGTTAAATCACACAAAGTAATTTTTAATACAGTCAAGCCTGCTCAAACAGAGTAATTTATGAATTCAGAGGAAGCCCATCCAGGAATGGATGTTCCTTTTCCAGGCTACCATGTGAGAGGGACATGGATATCCCTTTTCCAGACCATTGTGAGAGAGACCATCACTTTTCCCACCCCCATTTATGCAACTGAAGTACCCTAGGGTATTTCCTCAAATAAGAAACATTTATTAACAGACACAAAAATACAAGTATAGCAGCTTTATGCATAATAGCATAAGACTAGGAACAAGGCAGGTGCCCATTAACAGAAGAGTGGATAAAATGGAGTGTACTCAAACAATGAAATACTGCTTAGCAATAAAAAGGAAAGAACTACTGATACATAACAAGTATGATTTAAATGCATTATGTAGAGTGAAAGAAGCCTTATATAAAGAGTACATACTTTGTGATTCTATTATATGAAAGTCTAGGAGAGGCAGATCTAAGCATTGGCACAAAAATGTAAGAATTCTGGTTACCTCTGAAGGGCACTGAGGGCTGGGAATATCTGGGAAACAGTATGAGTGAGGTTTATGATGATGCTATTCTGTATCTGGACAGAATTTTGGATTACACATTTGTATATATATGTCAAAACTCAGCCAACATATTACTAAAATTCACTTTTGTTGCATGTAAGTTTTACATTAAAAGAACAAAAGAACCTTAGGAAATTACTGAACTCTAGCTAGTAACATGCATTCTGAAATGTTTAGGGGGAAGTGTGCTGAAGTCTTCAACCTCCTTTGATCTCAAAATGATAAATACAGCAGATTGATGCATGTATTAATAAGGTGGCTAGATGGAAAGTATGTTATAAAGCAGGTATAATAAAATGGAAACTGACTCTATATGGTGGGTATACAAGTGTTCACTGAAAAATTCTCTCACCTTTCCTGAGTCTTTGAAAGTCTTCTAATGAAATGCTAGAAAAAAATTAACAGGAATCTTCCCCTCCCCTCCCCAAACACAACAACAAGATACTTCAAGAATCCAAGTCAGCAGGGCTCATTTAAAACTGAAACACATCACATGCTTTCAGCCTTAAGTAAGAACAAGGTGAAATAAGAAATTAATCAAGGGCAAAACTTGGTGTCTTTGCAAATGATTTTCAGGGCTTTGATTTATTGTTTAGGAGGGAGGTAAGCCCTCATTCCTCAGAAAAATCAGCATTTCTAGAAGAGAAAAGGGAGCCAAGTGTCTATTTTCTGGATTCATTTGTAAAGCCTTCTGGGGAAGTACAAAAAATAAGAAGAGAAAAAAACAAACAAACATGCACAACCATATCCCAGGAGTCTTTCTCTCAGTACCTAGTTTATGCGCTGTGTATTTTATCAAGTATGTAGCAAAGGACCTCCTGCTCCCTCTCTGAATCTTGCAAATTCTATCCCTGTCCTTTCCCCTAGATTGAAACCTGAAATCCATTTACAGACTCTAGCCTTAAGGTAAGGCTTTGATCCTAGCTAGGTGCAGGAAAGACTGTATAAGGTAAGATCTGTAAGATCTAAAGACAGATACAGGATTGTGGTGGGGTGGAGTGGTATAAGAGTCTGGTGGGGAGATTGGTTAAACAATCTGGGAGTCTTGTGGGAAGGAGGAGAAGAAGGAGGAAAGAAAAACCACTTTGATGATCCCCACATATCTGCATGAATAACCCAAATTAATACATAAATAACGTAATTTATATTAGACAAATTCAAAAGTTGTTTAAAGCCCAAAGGAAAAATACATTCTGCACTAATATTATCACCACATACGGTACATCTCCATCCAGAATGGAGATATATCCATGCATTTCTTTCTATGCATTCTGAGTTTTTAAATTTAATTTTTTATTTTGAGATAATTATAGATTCATATGCAGTAGTGAGAAAAAATGCTGAGTGGTCTCATGTAACAATTACCTAGTTTCCCCAAAGTTAACATCTTGCAAAACTATAGTGTAATATCAGCACCAGAATATTGGCATTGATACAGTCACAAAACAGAACAGTTTGAAAAAAATCCCTCATGGTGCTCATTTATAGCTTCATCCACTTCCTTTATATATCCACCCACACAACCTCTGGCAATCATTAATCTGTTCTCCATTTCTACAATTTTGTTATTTCAAGAATTTTATATAAATGAAGCATATAGTATGTACCTTTTGGTTTTGGCTTTTTTTTTGCTTAGAATAATCCTCCAGAGATTCATACAGGTTGTGTGTTTCAATAGAGAGTCTCTTGTAGAAATATATAGTTGGATCATGTTTCTTAAATCCATTTTAGAGTTTAATTCCTTTGTTTGAAGTATCTGCTGATAAGGAAAGGCTTCTGCTATTTTGCTTTGTTTTCTATATTACCATGACTTTTGTGCCTCATTACCTCCTTTACTGCCTTTTTGTGATTCATTTATTTTTCTAGCATACTGTTTTTATTCCTTTCTTGTTTGTTTTTATGTGTATTTTAAAACTGTTTCTTTTAGTGGTTACCTTGGGCTTCCCTGGTGGCTCAGATGATAAAGAGTCTTCCTGGAATGTGGGAGACCCGGGTTTGATCCCTGGGTCAGGAAGATCCCCTAAAGAAGGAAATGGCAACCAACTCCAGTATTCTTGCCTGGGAAATTCCATTGGCCGAGGAGCCTAGTAGGCTACAGTCCATGGGGTTGCAAAGAGTGGGACACGTCTGAGCGACTTCACTTTCACTTGGGAATTACAATCACCATCTTAACATTTTTTTTTTATAATTCTGCCTCCCTGACTCACTAGCTATGAGAACTTGGGCAAGTCTATGCTCCAGTTTCTTTTTTTTTTAATTTTTTAAAAAAATTATTTACTTATTTTTAGCTGTGCTGAGTCTTCATTGCTGCAAGTGGGCTTTCTCTATTTGTAGTGCACAGGCTTCTCATTGCAGTGGCTTCTCTTGTCATGGAGCACAGTCTCTAGGCATGAGGCCTTCAGTAGTTGCTGCACATAGGCTCAGAAATTGTGGCTCAAGGAACCCAGAGTACAGGCTCAGTAGTTACGACATATGGGCTTAATTGCCCACAGCATGTGAAATCTTCTCAGAGCAGGGATTGAACCCATGTTCCCTGCATTGGCAAGCAGATTCTTAACCACTGGCCCACCAGGGACGTCCCTATCTTAATTTTATAACAATCAGGTTTGAATTAATAACAACTTAGTTTCAATAGTATAAGAACTATTTATATTAAAAACTCCTTTACAGTATCAGTTTCAGACTCTCTTTATGTTGTTAGTGTTATGTCTTTACTCACTGTATGTCCAATAATATTGATTTATAATTATTGCTTTATTTACTGACTTTTTAAATCATACAGAGGGAAAAAGTAGTTTCAGACAAAAAAAGTGCAATATTATTGGCTTTTATCTTTACCTATGTAGCTATTTAAGAGAGTAACGATAACCCTGTATGCGAGACAGCAAGAGACACAGATGTATAGAACAGTCTTTTGGACTCTATGGGAGAGGGCAAGGGTGGGATGATATGGGAGAATGGCACTGAAACATGTAAATTATCATATGTGAAATGAATCGCCAGCCCAGGTTTGATGCATGATACAGGGTGCTCAGGGCTGGTGCACCAGGATGACCCACAGGGATGGGGTGGGGAGGGAGGTGGGAGGGGGCTTCTGGAAGGGGAAAACATGTATACCCATGGCAGATTCATGTCACTGTATGGCAAAATCAACACAATAATGTAAATAAATGTTTATCTTTGAATACATTCCATAGTTAATGATGGTATAATTCTTTTTATATATTGCTGAATTCTTAACCGTTCAAGGATTTTTCCATCTATATTTATAAAGGATATTGGTCTGTAGTTTTCTTTCTTCCTTTCTTTCCTTCCTTAGTGCTATAACTTTCCCTCTCAGCACTGCTTTAGCTATGTTCCACAAATTTTGATATACTGTCTTTTCATTTTCACTCATTTCTTTATATATATTTTTATTTCTTTTGGTCCCATGGATTATTTAGAATACTGTTGTTTACTTTCCATGTATTTGTTGCTTTTCCTATTATCTTTATGTTATTAATTTCTAGCTTGATTCCTTTGTGGTCGAAGAATACATTTTGTATGATTTCTACTATTTTTCTCTGACTGCTTTCAAGGATTTTTCTTTCTCTAGTTTTCATTAATTATGATGTATTTTGGCATAGACTACTCTGGGTTTGGCCTGAGGTTCACTTCTTGAATCAGTAGGTTTATGTTTCTTGCTAAATTTAGGAAGGTTTCAGCCATGATTTTTAAAAGTACCTTTCAAGGCTTTATCTCTTTTTCCTTTGCTTCCGGGAGTCTGAAGACACAAATGTAAGATCTTTTGCTGTAGTGCCACATGACCCTGAGGCTCTTTTTTCAGTCTTTTTTCTCTTTGTTGCTCACATGGTAATTTTTATTGTACTATTTCCCTGTTCACTCAATCTTTTTTCTATACACTGCACTCTGCTGTTGAGCTTTCCAATGGAACTTTTTATTTCACTCTATTTTTCAATTCCAAAACAAAAAAAAATTGTTTTCCTTTGTATCTTCTATTTATTTGTTGAGATTTACTGTTTTTTGGCTGAAGCTTTTCTTTTGAAAAATTGTTTGATTTAACAGTGTTCAAAATTATGTTTTGGAGTGATTCTATAATGGTTGCTTTAAAATCTTTGTCAAATAATGCTAACATATCTTCTCTGTGTTGGCATCTATTGATTGTCATTTTTCACTCAGTTTGATGTATTCCTGGTTCTTGTCATAATGAGCAATTTTCAGTTGACACCTGGACATTTTCATATTATGTTCTGAGTCTGGATCTTATTTAAAACTTCTGTTTAAGGTAACTTTATTTGACACCATTACACTGGGGGAAGGAGAGAGTGCCACCTCATTAGTGAATATAGGAATCCAAGTTTCCCACTTGGCCTCTGTTGACAGCCAAGTTAGGGAAGTAAGCCTCATTTTTGCTGTGTATGGGTGGGACTTCTGGTTCTCCTTGCATTTTCAATTGACATAATGCTAGGCATAGATTCATTACTCTCCACTAGGCTTCCTCTGACAGCACTCCAGTAGAGAGTGTTAGGGACTCTTTGCTATTGCTTGTGGGCATGTAAGTCCAGGCCCTCCAGGTGGTCTCCCTGATATCATGGTGGAAGGAGGGCTCATTACTGCCTGGTAGGAATGAAAGTCACCCTATTAATATAATAAAAGACATCTTTATAATTTTCCTCATTTAGGCACTCTGTTCCAAAAATAGGTATGAAGAAAACCAAGCATATATTCTTAGTATAAACCAAAGTAGCACTATATAGTTGAGAAATCAAAACTGATACATGATATAATGGGTGTCTGTTACAAGAATTCCATCAAGTGCTGGATTGGCTGATACAAGCACTACTGGTAGCAGGAGGAAGAGAGGATTCAGTGAATCAACACAAGGAGGTGAGAATGAGTGTAGCATTATTCCTGTGAACAGGGGTCTCTCTGCCTGACAAAAGATCTTTACATAGGAGCAGAGGGAGTCGGTTGACTGGTGGTTAGTGGCGGGTAGGGGGGCAGGTACAGAGTAGACTAGAAAAATAAGAATGAAGTATTTGTACTTAATATGGTAAGCTGATGGGTTGGCACTAGCTGAAGGAACCACATGAGAGAAAAGCCAAGATGGAGCCATATTGGAGTTTTGCCCTCACTCCTTTAATAAGCTGGTTGGCAGTTGTAACTCTCCAGGCATAGTGGGTGAAATATGGTAAAGCAGAGAGACATCTCTCTGTGAGGGACAATACCTAGAGAAGTAGTGGCAGTAGGAGTGTGAAACAAGACTGATGACAGCCTAAGAGCTCCAGGATTAAGGAATCAGATTTAGAAAAATAATCTTTCTAGAGGAAAAGGATAGTGATGCAAAGATACAAGAAATAGTAAGATGAGGTCTATCTTATATATAACGTTCTACCCCAAACCAGAAACTTTGGGGAAGCTCTTGATGTCAGATTCAATATCTTGTATTCCCCCAAATGCTGAGCACAGTCTCATGCACTGATGATCTTCAACAAACTTGAGTATAAATAGAAACATTTGTTTTTATTTAGCTTGCTGGTTTGTGCAGTCTTAAGGATCCTAGAGTAGAATGACTGAATAAAATAAGTCCATCATGGAAATGGTTATTGAGCATCTCCTATGTGCAAAGTACTGCTATTGAGCTGCAGTTGCTGCTGCTACTGCTGAGTCGCTTCAGTCGTGTCCAACTGTGCGACCCCATAGACGGCAGCCCACCAGGCCCCACTATCCCTGGGATTCTCCAGGCAAGAACACTGGAGTGGGTTGCCATTTCCTTCTCCAATGCATGAAAGTGAAATGTGAAAGTGAAGTCACTCAGTCGTGTCCAACTCCTAGCGACCCCATGGACTGCAGCCCACCAGGCTTCTCCATCCATGGGATTTTCCAGGAAAGAGGACTGGAGTGAGCTGCCATTGCCTTCTCCACTATTGAGCTAGTCAAAAACAAATCTTTGTTCAGGGGTGATGCAAGACCTTAACGAAAATTGCTGTTAGATGTTTAATACTGTGTACTTCTTGGGTAGGCTACATATGTTTATCTTCCTAGAAATATTAATAACACCTATGATTTCAACTTTCTTGGGCAGATACATTTAAGAGAGACAATACTACATAATGGTTAAGAGCAGACTCTTGAGTCATATGACCTATGTTTAAATCTTTGCCATGTCAATTACAGTTTGACTTTTGCCAAGTTATTTACCTTTTCTATGCCTCCTTTTACTGAATTATAAAATATGATAATAACAGTATCTACCACCCAAGATGTTGTGCATAATTCACAAATTAATGTAGGTGAAATGGTTCATTAGCTCTTGGCACATTGTATACTTTTGTTAAAAAGTTACCATTATTGTTGCTACTTAATCCTTCTTAAACACTTGGTTACTTATTGATACTGGTTATTTACATATTAATTGCACATAGACCCTGAGCAATAGTCTTATTGACTATAAATATATTGTTCTTTTAGCTTTATGATAACTGCTACTGCCCCTGTTGCTCAGTTGAGAGGAACACTGAGAGATTGCTACTTACAGGCTTTGGGGTCAGCTTGCCTTAGTTCCAATCTAAATTCTGCTTTATACTAACAGTATGAGCTGCAACAAGTTATTTCAGCTCAACTGAGCCTTGCATTTGTCACTTATGACTTAAGGAAAAGATTATACACCTCACTGGGCTGTTGTGAGACCTAACCTGGATGAGTGTAAAGTGGCAGAGTGACTGGCACACAGTAAGTGATTGACAGTAACTAAGTGGCATACACTGTAACTCTTGGGAGAGAGAGAAATTAGGGACTGAAACTCCCTCCTCCCAGCCAGAGTAAGAGCTCTGGTGCAGATCAAGAGTAAAATGAAGTTCTGGAGTCCACAGAGCCACACAATTAGACCACCCTGCTAGGGGTGGAATATAGGAATTATAAATAGAACTGGCTTAAGGCAAACAAACCCTTGCTTTCTTTTGGCTCTCTTGGAGCCCTTCTTTTTTGCATAGCTTGTTCTTTTTATTCTTTCTGATCCCAGAGGGCTGGAGCAATAAGACACCATTCCCAGGCTCTTGGAAATTTGGGCAGGGCCAGGGTACAGAGACAGAGGGTGGGTGGCTTAGCCCATTTAGGTCTTATAGAAAAGAGAGGGGCGATGAGAGACAGAGGGAATGGCAGAACAGTTTTCCTTACGGCCTCCCTCCCTTCCCCCCGTTAGGCCAGGTTCTAAGATCCAGTGATGGGAGATATGGTGAGGGCCATGGAGAGGGGGACCAAAGAGCCTCCTCAGCATCCTGCTCACCTCTATCTCCTGTATGAGCTCCATGCAGGAGTGGGAAAAGGGAGTCCTTGGCTGCACACACAGTCCAATCCAGGACTGACTAAACAGTGTTCCCTCAGTGCTATTTATCTCCTGAGTACTGTAGAAGTTTTGAAAAATGACCAAAAATCCATTGGAGCTCCTCCCATCAAGATGTGGAGTCTATCTTCCCCCCTTGGAATCAAGGTGGCTTGTAATAGCTTCAACCAATACAATCTGACAGAAGTGATATTACACTACTTCTGATGTTAAGTCCTAAAAACTCAGGCAGCTTTTACCTGGTTCTTTTAAGATAATCTCTCTGAGGGAAGTCAGTTGCCCCTTAAGAAGTTATATAACCTTGAGATCGCCATGCTGGAGAAGCCACATGTGTAGTAGGCACTCTACCCAATCATCTCTGTTAATGCAGTCTTCCAGCCATTCCCACCGAGGCACTGGACATGGAAGTAAAGCCATCCCATCCATCACCTAAGTATCTTGAGTGCCCTCAACTGACATCACAAGGAGCAAACATCCCAGAAAAGCTCTGCCCAAATTCCTGAACCACAGAGTCCATGAGCATAATAAAACTGTTGTTGAGCCACAAAGCTCAAAATGATTTATTATGCAGCAACTTATACTGAAACAAGAACTTAGAGTCAGCAGATGGTTAGTTGAGGTTTGAGGGCCCCAAGAGACCCCACCCAAATCTCTCTCTTCCTATAGAACATGACCCTGGCTTTGTGGTGATGCTTCCCTGCCACCTCATTTTAGCTCATTTAAAAAAATAAGTAAGGCCGTAGCCAAACACTAAGTGGTGATAGAGCCAACTTGACCTGGTTCAAGAGATGGGCAAGTAGAAGAAGAAAAAAAAATACTGGGGGTAGAGTTAGTACTCCCTAGGTAATTCTGTGAGAAGGAAATGTCAGGTGGACTGTGATCAGCTTCTGAATCTGTCCCTAGCTCTCTTCATCCTGGGAGAATTTACCTCTGTCTGCTCCAGCTCCAGGGGGACAGCCACAAATGCTGGTTCCTTCCACCATCAGCAGAGCTGCCCTCTCCTGTTGCTTCGCATGGACGCATTTTGGAAAACTGGGAATGGTGATAATCATGATCATCCCATTTCAGAATCCTTGGAAGGGCAATGAAGCTGGTGCAGACCAAAAGAAGGAGTTGGAAATAGCCAACGTAGTCAGTGCCTTACCACTTGGATTTTCGATTGTAAACTTTGCTGATCTGAAGGAAGTCAAGGTGTTTTATTTTTTTTTTTTTTAACTGTCTCTCTTTTATTTTTTTTATTTATTTTTTTTTAATTATTGTTTTAGCCATACATTGTTATGATATCACCATGGGTTTACATATGCTTCCCCTCCGGGTCCCCCCTCCCTCCTCCCTCCCCCCCGGGAAATCTCGCTGCACCAGTCCCGAGCATCAATCCTGGGCTGGCGATTGATTAGACACATGACAATTAACATGCTTCAATGCCCTTCTCCCATCTCATCCCACCCTTACCCTCATCCACAAAGTCCACAAGTCTATTCTATACATCTGCGTTCCCTTTGTTGTCTCCCATGTTGGGTTCTCATTACTGTCTTTCTAAATTCCATATATATGTGTTAATATACTGTATTGTTGTTTTTGCTTCTGGCTTACTTCACTCTGGATAATGGGCTCCAGTTTCGTCCATCTGAGTAGAATTGCTTCAAATGAATTTTTTTTTAATGCTGAGTAATATTCCATTGTGTATATATACCACAGCTTTCTTATCCATTCGTCAGTTGATGGGCATCTAGGTTGCTTCCATGTCCTGGCTATTGTAAACAATGCAGCGATGAACATTGGGGTGCACGTGGCTCTTTCAATTCTGGTTTCCTCGGTGTATATGCCCAGCAGTGGGATTGCTGGGTCATATGGCAGGTCTATTTGCAGCTTTTTAAGGAACCTCCACACTGTTTTCCATAGTGGCTGTACTAGTTTGCATTCCCACCAACAGTGTAAGAGGGTTCCCTTTTCTCCACATCCTCTCCAGCATTTATTGCTTGTAGACTTTTGGATGGCAGCCATTCTGACTGGTGTAAAGTGGTACCTCATTGTGGTTTTGATTTGCATTTCTCTGATAATGAGTGATGTTGAGCATCTTTTCATGTGTTTGTTAGCCATTTTTATATCTTCCTTGGAGAAATGTCTGTTAAGTTCTTTGGCCCACTTTTTAATTGGGTTGTTTATTTTTCTAGAATGGAGCTGCAGGAGTTGTTTGTAAATTTTTGAGATTAATTGTTTGTCTGTTGCTTCATTGGCTATTATTTTCTCCCATTCTGAAGGCTGTCTTTTCACCTTGCTTATAGTTTCCTTTGTTGTGCAAAAGCTTTTAATTTTAATTAGGTCCCATTTGTTTATTCGTGTTTTTATTTCCAATATTCTGGGAGGTGGGTCATGGAGTATCCCGCTTTGGATTATAGCAGAGAGTGTTTTGCCTATGTTATCCTCTAGGAGTTTTATAGTTTCTGGTCTTATGCTTAGATCTTTGATCCATTTTGAGTTTATCTTTGTGTATGGTGTTAGAAAGTGATCTAGTTTCATTCTTTTACAAGTGGCTGTCCAGTTTTCCCAGCACCACTTGTTAAAGAGGTTGTCTTTTCTCCATTGTATATTCTTGCCTCCTTTGTCAAAGATAAGGTGTCGATAGATGCGTGGATTTATCCCTGGGCTTTCTATTCTGTTCCATTGATCTATATTTCTGTCTTTGTGCCAGTACCATACTGTCTTAATGACTGTGGATTTGTAGTATAGCCTAAAGTCAGGTAGGTTGATTCCGCCAGTTCCATTCTTCTTTCTCAAGATTGCTTTGGCTATACGAGGTTTTTTGTATTTCCATACAAATTGAGAAATTATTTGTTCTAATTCTTTGAAGAAGACCTCTGGTAGCTTGATAGGAATTGCATTGAATCTATAGATTGCTTTAGGTAGTATACTCATTTTCACTATATTGATTCTTCCAATCCACGAACACGGCACATTTCTCCATCTGTTTGTGTCCTCCTTGATTTCTTTCATCAGTGTTCTATAGTTTTCTATATACAAGTCTTTTGATTCTTTAGGTAGAAATAGAAGAAGCATCCAAGATCAAGTGTGCACTGTTCATTAGAATTCTAGAATTTGGAGGTATAAAGACCCTCAGAGGTCTTCTAGTTCAATTCCTTCATTGTACCCATGAGAAAACTGAAGCTCAGAAAGCAAAAGAGATTTGGATACATTTTTTAAGCCAGTATGTGACAGAAGCAGAAAAAGAAACCTGGTTTTCCAAGTCCTAATCCAGAGTTATCCTCCCTGTACTTGCCGTCAATGCCTCACAAACTTTCATGTGCATACAAATCACGTGGGGATCTTATTTACCTTGAGAAATGCCATAAGGGTCTGAGACTGCATTTGGAATAAGCTCTCAGTTAATGGCAATGCTGCTCATCCTTGGACCACACCTTGAGTTAGCAAAGATATTGGGCATAATTAGAGGGAGAAGTTAACAAATCCTCTTCCTCTTGAAGTGTCAGCATCACAATCACTGTTTTATCATTTGCATCTTTTACTACATGATTATTTTTCATTTGCCATCTCCTTATATTCTCCCTTCCTTTTGAAGGTTTTGCCAAGTGCCTTGGTATTAGCACCAGGGGAAGCTGAAACAAACATGTATAAGAAAAAAGATAAGAAGAAATGTGACGGTATGGTTAAGTTCATTTTGCTTCTCCTGACTGGATTTTGAAAAAGGTCTGTTGAAGGTAGAGGTAGAAATTGGCTCCAAAGCAAGTTTGGGGGTTATTTCTGGATTTCCTGTCCCCTGTATTCATGGAAAATCCAGAGCATGCAGTATGAATATATAATAGTGTGCCCAGTTTTCTTGTGTGGTTTGTGGAAACTGGTCACATTGCTTTATAGCCGCACCACATATATTTAAAGGCTATAGCTATGCAATGGGGCTTCAGTCCAAATGATTCAGAAAATTGCTTCAATCCTTTACTCTGTCAGTAGAATTCTGGCTAGTAATTACAGAAGAAGTGGATGAAGAACAGAAACTTATGCCTTCTATTTATGCTAGCGATGACCTTCAACTTAAGTAAGATTATTTCCCTTCCCAATTTTAGAAAATATATGCTCACACTAAAGCTGGTTCGAAGTCTTTTCAGCTCTGTCACCCTGTGATCTAACACAGTTCACTTCCCTCTCTGCAATTCGGTTCCCCCATTTGTAAAATGAGGAATTCGACTACTTTTAAAGTTCTAATATTCCAATTACCATCTTCAGGCCTGGATAGTGGTCACTGACGAGGAAGACAATGGTTAAGGCCATGAAAATATCTGCTTCAACCTTGTCCTCCAGTTTCTCTTAATTCCTACCCTCCTAAAGAGAGACACACATGTTAGATAGATTTTCAACCACAAGAATTGAAACAATGCCTTTTCTGTTTATACCTTGGTTACTCAGAAATATAAATAAACCAGAACACTTCTCTCAGACATCAGAAAAAAAGGAGTTCTGGTAACCTGAGGCTTCACTATGTTGAGCTTTTCTGCTAGTGACCTTTATGCTTGTTGGTGACAACAAGCAGGACTAGGGGTGGGACTGGGAGCAGCTGGAGTCTGGACTCGGTGGGCTGCAGGGCAGACTGACAATCATGTTTTCTTAAGAGGTGTCAGGAATGATCTTGGTCATATATAAAATGTGAGTGATGCCAGGAAATGTTTAGCAGTTCTTTCAAAGGAGATTCAGCTTCAAATTCCTATGTCATGAGTTTAGAAAGAGAGCAGAGAAGGAAATGTCAGGCTAAGGTTGACTCCCTTACCTTGAAACGTAGACCTTGGGGAGTGCCGTTGGTGAAGGAGTTCTGTGACTGCCTAGTGCACTCAATGTTTTAAGAACTGACTTGAATGCTTCTGGTCTCAGAAGAAATAAAAAAGCAATATTATATTATAAAATAGAAACTAACCCAAGTGGAACTGTACCATTTCTCTATAGGTTCCCACTTCCCTATGGGTCCTCACCCTGGAGTTAGACACTGAGTAATTCATTTGTGTTTCTATGGTGGTTTGGGGGTATTTTTTTGGGGGGGGTCCGTTTTTTTTTAAACTAGCTTCTGTGACATTACTTCTCTGGGATCCAACTTTATAGAGCATGGGGTTTCTCAGCCTCGGCACTGTTGACATTTGGGGCTGGGTAATTATTTGCTGTGGGGGATCTCCTGTGCATTGCAGGATGTTTAGCAGCATCCCTGGCCTCCATTCACTAGAATCCAGTAGTACCTTCCACACAGTGTGACAACCAAAAATGTTTCCAGGCATGGCCCAAGGTTCCCTGGGTTGCAAATTCACCCTCCTTTCAATCCACCCAGCCTGTATATATGAAGCCCACCTTTCAATCAGAGATTATCAAAGGCTTTTGTGCATACTGTAGAATCTGCTGAGGGTCTTCCTCCTCTGCCTGTTGATGTCCTTATCCATCAAGGAGCCTCTCCAAAGGCCCAGGTTAGATGGACAGAAATCTTTCATCTTAGTTTGACACTTTCATCTTCCACATGGGCTCTCCCTTGCAAGTCCTTCGCAACAGTGACAAATAAATCTTGACACAGGGCTGAGGCCTGGTCTATTCAAGAAAGACATTACACTTGATTTTGAATGTTTGGTTCTGAGAGGCACTGGGGGCTCCTGTGTTTCGAACAGAGATGTGAGAATGTAATGAAGGAAGGAAGGAGGGGAGGAGAATAAAGAACCAAAGAGAAGGAGAGGAAAAACACAGAGAGGGTATCTGGTCTATCTTTCACATCTAAGGAAGTAGAAACCTAAGCCAGCTCACACTGTCTTAGCCATATGATGTTTTAAATTATTCATATAAGGAAATTTCACACTGCAACTTGTCAATACTGCCAGTTCTAGTCATGAATTTTCCAGTCCATTTGGGACTTCTGCTTTTTAGAGTTATAAAAGGAGAGGCACTTCTTTGTAAATATCTTATTCCAGAATATGGTAGAAAGGAACCAGAGCTGAAACTATGCATTTTCAATGTGGCAATGCAAGCTGATAGCCTTGAAACCTGGGTTTTCAGTCTAAGGCCTTCTAATCAGCAGTGTGATTTTGGAAAAATCATCTTTCTATGACCTTATTACTTTCATCTGGAAAATCAGAGCAAGTTGGACTGTAAAATCTCTAAGTCCTCTTCTTTGAAGATATTACACCAAGTATTTGGTTCTCAAAGAGCACCTTGGAATTTGATTTCCAAGCAACTAATGCTGCCATCTTGTGGCCAAAGAAGGGTTTCTTTTAGGCCTTCAGATAGGTTACCAATGATGATTTGCCTTCACTCAGTATATTTTCTATCTATCCACTTGCCTACTTATCTATCCATCCATTCATCTATTTTATATTTTATTTTATATTAAAGTATAATATTCACAAGGGTGATAAATTTTGACTAACTTAGCACACCTAGGACCCAGATCATGAAAGAGAAGATTACGAGATCCCAGAAGCTCCCTTGTGTCCCTTTTCAATCACTTTCACCCCCACCCCACACACATACACACAAACATAATGAATTTCACAAATGTAAGAAACAGAAGGAAATGTATGAAGCAGAAGGAACCAGATGCATAAGTTATTACCTGCTCACTATCCTGATTATTAATAGCATAGTTTAGCTTTGCTTGATTTTGTATTTTGCATAAACTGAATTATGCACTGTGTACTCTTTTTCACCTGGCTTCTTTTGCTCAACATTATGCTCATGAAATTCATCCATACTGTTGCATGCAGCTGTAGATCGTTCTCATTGCTGTATAGTATTCCTCAAGAGCCTTTTAAAAATTACTCTGTAAGTAAATTAAATTTTATTTTTTAATAAAAAAGTAATTATGTGTATGATAGAAAATATTTTAAAAGTCATAATTCTCCACCTAAAGGCAACCTTCATTAATATTTTGATGTATTTCATTTTGGCATTTTTCCTATACATATTTTTCAACATATTTAATAGTTATATAGAACCATATATGTAAATTTTATTGTATTAATACTATAATGTAAACACTTTAATGTGTAGTTAAAATATTCATGGATATTATTTTTAATAAATACATTCTCTTACTGTTAGACATTTGGGATATTCGTTTTACTTTGTTTTTTGTTTGTTTTGTTTTTTACTATTAACAAACACAATGAACATGCTTGACCACAAAATGTTACCTGTTCTTTTAGGGAGTTTCCTTGGAATGAAATGTCAGAAGTAGGGTTACTGAGTCAAAGCCTTTAGCAACAGGAGACCATTCCAGTTTGTGCCTAGAATGCAGTGAAAAGAGACTGAGGAAGGAATTGGCTCACACTGAACACCTAGTAGTACATGAATCAGACACTGTGCTAGGTGCTTTGCTGATGTTCTCTCACTTAGTTCTCGCAAGAACTCTAGGAGGTACCTAGAAGCTGCATTTTGGAGGGAGAAAAATCAAGGTTTGGAGAGGTAAGTTCAGTTGTCCAAAGCCACACAGTGAATAAAGCAGCAGAAGCAAGATTTGGACTCAGGTCTGTCTCCTACAAAGCTTGGGATCTTTAAACTCTACCACACTGCCCCCCAGAGTGCAATTTTAATAATGCAATTGAAATGCATCCACTTTTTCCAGTTCTCTTCTCCACAAGCCTGTCACAGTTTCTAATAACCTGAAAATGTTCTCTGGCAGGGGAAAATTACACATATTTCAGCCTTTACACTGAACCAAGGTATCAGAGTGGTTCTGGTCTTCTAGCCAGCCTAAGAGATAGAGATTAAGTACCAAGAGAGTGTGAGCCATGTTTCTCAACTATGTTCATACTTCTTAAATTTCCTCTAGAAGGAAATGGGAATTTCCTTGTTTGTTTCCTCTCTATTAAAGCATCTGAGTGTTTTCTCTTCTTTGCCCACTGACACCCCTTCTAACTTTTCTCCAACTTGAATGTTGTCTTGTAGCCACCTGTTGCACTACTCAAGTTCTCTGCCCCTCCACTCTGCAAATGATAAAGCCTCACTGCTGGATTTCTGGATGCCCTTCTGGCTCATTCCTAGGTACTTTCTAGTTTCACTATTCCTCACCTCTTGCCAAGTCCATCTTCTTTATTTTTCCCCATCTCTTCTTATTATCTGCTACTACTGCTGCTGCTACCACCATCACCAATAGAATCTTAGCTGATCTCCCAGGTTACTTGCAGCCACTTTGGGAAACAGAAAGAGGAGAGTCCCGAGAGAATGAGAAGGGAAAGAAGAAAAATTTTGTCCTTGGAGCCACGAGCAACCAAAGCTTCAATCCAACCCACAAGTTGCATGTTAGATAAGTGTCAGGCAACTGGAGAGCTTTATAAACATTCTGAATGCCTGCCACGAAGACAATTGCCAGTCTTCTTTGCTCTCACTTAGGGCCAAGGTCTGAGGGAGATATCAGTATGTCCTGCCTTGTTCTGAATTGCCCAACAAGCAAGGCCTTTCTCAGAATGCTGTACACCGTGCTTCTTCAACCTGACACCAAAATAACACTCCATGCAATACCCCCATCCTGATTCTAAAGTCTACACACAGTTTGGAGGACTGCTGAACACAAAGCTGATGGATGTCAAAATACTATTGCTTTCATATCTGGTAAAGGAACTATTGGATAGCCATAGTGAAGTGAAAGTTGTTCAGTCATGTCAGACTTTTTGTGACACAATGGACTGTAGCCCACCAGGCTCCTCTGTCTATTTATGCAGAAGTAAATAAATTTCAATCCTTTTCTCATACTGTAAACAAAATTAACTCAAAATGGACCATCGAACTAAATATAGGAGCTAAAACTATAAAAGTCCTAGAAGAAAACATAGGAATAAATCTTCATTACCTTGAGTTATGCTACGGTTTTGTAGATATGATAAAAGCATAAGCAACAAAGGAAAATAAAAAATTGTACTTAATAAAAATGTAAAGCTTTTATATGACAACAAATTATTAGAATCAAATTACCAAACCAACTCAAGAATAAATGGAAAATCTGTATAGACCTATAACAGTTAGGAATGATGAATCAGTAATTTAAAAAAAAAATCTCAACAAAGAAAAGTCCAGGACCAGATGGCTTCACTGGTGAATTCTACCAAACAGTTAAAGTAGAATGAACACCAATACTTCTCAAACTCTCCCCCCAAAATAGAAGTAGGAACACTTCTGAATTCATTCCATGAGGACAGTTTTCCCCTGATATCAGAGCCAGACAAAGGCATTACAAGAGAACTACAGGCAAATACGCCATATGAACACAGATTCAAGCAATTTTTTCAACAAAATACTTGCAAACAAATCTATCAGCATATTAAAAGGACCACAATAAGTGAGATTTATCTCAGGAATGCAAGGGTGGTTTACATAAGAAAATTAATCAATGTAATACAGTGTATTAACAGAAGAGAGAAATAGACCACATGATTTTAGTTAGGACAGAAAAAGTAATTGATGGACTCCAACCATCTTCTCTTGATAAAAACTTTCAACAAAATAAGAATAGAAGGGAACTTCTTTAGCGTGATAATGACCATTTATGAAAAACCCACAGTTAGTACTATACTCAATGATGAAAGACTGAAAATATTTCCCGAAGATCAGAAATAAAGCAAGGATAACTGATTTTACTATTTAAAATATTGATTGTACTAGAAGCTTTGGTCCAGATAAGTTAGGCAATAAAAATCATCTAAACTGGAAACACAAAAGTAAAATTATCTCTATTGCAGATAACATTAATATCTATATTAGATATCATATAGATATGTATATCTATAACATTCAAGAGAACACACACACACACACACACACACACACACACACACACACTGAAATAAATATATTCACTGAAGTTACAGGGTACAAAAACAAAAAATATAGTTGGGTTTCCACACACCAGCAATGAAAAATCTAAAAAGGAAGTTAGGAAAAACAATTCTATGTATAATAATATCCAAAGAATAAAATACTTAGGAACAAATTTAACCCAGGAGGTAAAAGACTTGTACTCTGAAAACCACAAAACATCACTGGAAGACATTGAAGAAGATCTGACAAAATTGAAAAATATCTCATTTGTGTGGAATAGGAGACAATACTGTTAAGATGGCAATACTCCCCCAAATAATCTACAAATTCAATGCAATTCATATCAAAATTTCAAAGATCTTTTTTTTGTTGTTGAAATGGAAAAGCAAATCTTCAAATTAATATGGAATTGCAAGGGGACCCAAATAGCCAAAATAATCTTGAAAAAGAAGAACAAAGTTGGAGGACTCACTCTCCCCAATTTATTCAGCCATTTAAAGAAATGAAGGACTGACACAAGCTACAATTTGCAAGATCCTGAAACACATTAAGTAAGTGAAAGAAGCCAGACACAAAAGGTCACATACAGCAAGATTCCATTCATATGAAATAGTCAGCACAGTAAATACATAGAGACACAACACAGATTGGTTGTTGCCAGAGGCTATGGGGAATGAGGAATGGGGAACAACTGCTTAATAGGTACAGGAGTTTTTTAGGGGGTGATGATGAAAATGTTTGGGAACTAGATAAAGGTGGTGGTTGTACAACATTTTAAGTGCACTAAATGTCACAGAATTGTATTCACTTGAAAGTGGTTAAATTTATGTATGTGACTTCACGTCAATAAAAAAGTGTAAACTTTTATGTTTCAAAATATACTATCAAGAAAGTTAAAAGACAACCCACAATATGGGAAAAATATTTGCAAATCAAGCAAATGTCCACAGTAATAACCTTTTACAACACAACAATTAAAAGAAAATACAATGAAAAAATTAAAAACACAATGGATAAAGATTTAAAAAGATATTTCTCCAAAGAAGATATAAAAATGGCCAAGAAGCACATGAAAAGATGTTTTCTAATAACATCATTAGTTACTAGGGAAATACAAGTATAATGTGATACCAGTTTATACCACTGGGATGGCTAGAATTTAAAAAAAACACCGAAAATATCTAGTTTTGGTGACAATGAGGAGGAATTTGAACACATGCATTGCGGGTAGAAATGAAAAATGGTGCAGCCTCTTTGAAAAACAATTTGGTAGTTCCTCAAAAATTTAAACATAGAGTGATCATATGTCCCAACAATTCTACACCTATGTATATACCCAAGATAAATGAACATACATGTTCACCAAAACAATGTGTACATGAATGTTCCTAGTGGCATTATTCATAAGAGCCAAAAATGTGGAAACAACCCAAATGTCTATCAACTGATGGATGGATTTATAAAACGAGATATATCCAAAAGTAGAATATTCTTCACCTTTTAAGAGATAAAGTCTGTAAAACCTTTTCTAATTCTTTGCCACTCTAACTCCAGGGTTCATTGGGCACTCCCTCCTCCATGTTCCCTCAGTATCCCATATACGTATCTACAATGCTTTGTTGTAATTCTTTGTGAGAAGTGAAATCATCTACCACCACAACAATTTATTGTCTACATCCTTTGCCTTTACTATTCTACTGTCTTCATCAACATAGCTTTACTATTTCAGGAAATTCTTGCCTAGAAAGGTAAAAGTTGCTAATAAACTTTATTACCAGGACCTTGGACTTCCCTGGTAACTCAGTCAGTGAAGAATCTGTCTGCAATGCAGGAGACCTGGGTTTGATCCCTGGGTCAGGAAGATCCCCTGGAGAAGGGAAAGGCTACTACCCACTCCAGTATTCTTGTCTGGAGAAGTCCATGGACGGAGATGCCTGGTGGGCTACAGTGCATGGGGTCTCAAATAGTCGGACATGACTGAGCAACTAAACCACTACCATCACCACCACCACCAGGACCTTACCAAGAGAACCATCAACTCCTCAACAGTTATCATCAACCAATAGTTTACAACTCCAAAACTCTTTGAACCCCACTCCTCTAAATCCTCACCTATCCAGGCCCCTCCCCACTGAAAGACCCACTGTAAACAAGACTGCACAATCTCATGAATATCCTGACTTCACCTTCACCCTTTACAGATGCTACTGAGTCTCTGCTGAGCTAGTACTCCCCCTTACATGGAGAAAATAAACTCAGCTTGTGTCCTCAATGGGTAGTTTTGTTAATATTTTGAAGGAAATAGAATTCCACATTTGAGTGTATATTTATCTCTACTAGATTTGGGGTTCCTTGAGAGCACAGACTATGTCTGCTTCTCTTTTAATGCTCCATATCTAGCATACTGCCTGGAATATTGTTAAGGATTTAAGCAAGAATTGTATTAAATGAATGAATGAGAGGTAGGCAAATCTGTAGTCTGTTAAAACACTTAGGCTATTGAAATAACACAGTATAAAAAGATGAAGGCTTCAATCAAGGTGGTCCAAATAGAGAAGAGGGGGAAATACATTTAGAAGGAAGAATTAGTGAGACTATATCACATATTTAATGTGGTAGGTAAAGAACAGGACAGAATTAAAACTAACTTTGAGGTTTCTGTCTTGGGTGACTGGGTAGATGCCACTTATAACTTTTTTAATGTTGATTATGAATTTAAGAGGAATAAAAAGTGTTGGGGGCAAAACGATAAACTCTACTTGGACATTCAATTTGAACTCTAGTGTTTTTATACTTCTATATTGCCATTCTGATTAAAAAGCACTGAACTTGAAGTCTAGCAGCTTGGATTCTGGTTTTGGTTTTACTGATTGTAGGCATTTTGCTGGACTTCCCAAGTGGCTCAATGGGTGAAGAATCCACCTGCTGCCCAGAATACGCAAGAGACTTCTGGGTCAAGAAGATCCCCTGGAAGAGGAAATGGCAACCCACCCCAGGATTCTTGCCTGGGAAATCCCATGGACCAGAGGAGCCTGGCGGGATACAGCCCATGAGATTGCAAAAGAGTTGGACATGGCTGAAGCAACTGAACACGCACAGAGGCACTTTGCCATTATGTCCGTGCTTTGTTCTCATCTTTAAAATAAAACTAATGGATCTTCATGTGTCATTCCCACCATAATAATCTAGGAAAGAATGATGATTTACACCACGTCTCTTGCATGATCTGAAGTAAAGACATATAAGAGAACAGTAGAGGGCATCATTATATAAAAGGTACACAGAATATTAAAAAAAAAACAGTCTTAAGAATAGATCAGCATTTTCAGGCTGTAATTGGTCTTTGTAAATCACCTTATATTTGCGTAATATTTTATAAAATTAACAAAATAAATTCAACTATGAGTTTTTAAATATGTGATTTGTCCTCACCATTATCATGTGCTCTGCATTAGAAATCGATTACCCTATTTTATGGCTGAGGAAACAAGCTTTGAGAAACTAGTAAGTTTTCCTGGCCCATAAAGCTAGTAAAAAGCAAAGAAAAGACCAAAGCCAGATCTTTAAACTTATATGTTTTGCTTCACTGGCTTGATAATTTACTGAGAGACGAGAAAGAGGGTTAAAATGGTTTAGTTAAAACTAAAGATGTTAATGTTCTCTCTTTTGTGAGGTAAATGATTTATATACTATACATAGGTATACAAAAATATGGCTTCTTTATTTACTGTAACTAGTCTAATTTTTTTCAGGAACCCCACTTCAGTGAAATATTGGTGGTACAGAAGAAAATGCACATATCCTCTTAGAAACTGGAGGATGGCTAGCCAATTCTCAGTACCATCACTTTCTGCTTGTCTCTGCTGGTGTTTGCTGAAGGATGGCTGGTCTGATCTGGTATCTGGCCTGGTATGTATTGCATGGGGCTTACTTGGTGGCTCAGATGGTAAAGAATCTGCCTGCAATGTAAGAAACTTGGGTTCCATCCCTGGGTTGGGAAGATCCCCTGGAGAAGGGAATGGCAACCCACTCCAGTACTCTGGCCTGGAGAATTCCATGGAGAGAGAAGCCTTGGCAGGCTACAGTCCATGGGGTTGTGAAGAGTCAGAGACAACTGAGTGACTACCACACACACACACACACACACACACACACACACACACACACACACTCTGCATGCATGTGGTTCCATTTGACTTTTTGATATGAAATAGCATCCACTGCTGCTACTTTATTACACTATTGCCTCTAGACACTGAGGTCCCTACCTTCAATAGCCCTGTCCAACTTCCAGGCCTCTGATTGTCCAGTGGTCCTATTAGTATCCCCCTGATCCTTCAGTGGGAACATGGTACGTTGGTGAGTTTGGGAAGAGCAGATACCAAGGTGGGTTTAGAGGTATAAGATATTTATTGGGGGAAATGCCTCTGAGGGATAAAAGGAAGGGAGCAGGAGTAATCAGAGAGTCTTCAGACCTAATGCAGGTCTGACCTTTGTAGAAAGAGAGAGGGAAAGGAAGCTTGGGTAGAAAGACTCTCAGACTGTAGCACCATTCTAAGAAAGCTTTAGTCAGGTCAATGGAGAATCTCAAAGCCAAAGTCACTCAGTAGAGGAGTCCTGCACCGCTCGGGTCTGGGACAGCTATAGGGTACCTGTCATACTCAATCATTGGTTAGGAGCAGCCTGGGAAAAGCATGCATTTGGTGTCAATGCAATGGGGTATCCAGAGGGGTGTAAGCTGGGGCTGTAAGTCACACTTCCTTCAAGAGGTTCTCTTGAAGAAAATCTGAGAAGAGCATTTACACAGCTGCCACTATAGGGGAAACAAGAAAACAAATGCATGGTTAACTAAATGTAGAATATAATACCAATATCAATATCACTTAGCAATGATTAGTGCCAGAAAGTAAATAAAAATCAGAGTAAGGCCATAAAATGTGACTTTTGCTTGAAAGGGACAGGGGATTTCCTATGTTAAATGACATGGTCATAGAAGGCCTTTCTGAGGTGGTGGGGCTTCCTGGTGCCTCAGTTGGTAAAGAATTCACCTGCAATGCAGGAGGACTTGGGTTTGATCCCTGAGTCGGGAAGATCCACTGGAAAAGGAAATGGCAAGCCACTCCAGTATTCTTGCCTTGAGAATTCCATGGATAGAGGAGCCTGGCAGGCTGCAGTCCATGGGGTCACAAAGAGACATGACTTAGCAACTAAACCACCACCACTGAGGTAGTGACATTTGAGCAGAGGCCTAATGAAGAAAACTGTGAAAATCTCAGCAAAGAGCATTCCATAGACTTATGGACATGGGGAGAGGGGAGGAGAGGGTGAGATGTATGAAGAGTAACATGGAAACTTACATTACCATATGTAAAATAGATAGGCAATAGGAGTTTGCTGTATGGCTCAGGAGACTCAAACAGGGACTCTGTATCAATCTAAAGGGGTGGGATGGGGCTGGAGATGGGAGGGAGGTTCAAAAGGGAGGGGATATATGTATACCTATGGTTGATTCATGTTGAGGTTTGACAGAAAACAACAAAATTCTGTAAAGCTATTATCCTTCAATTAAAAAAATTAAAAAAAGAACATTCCAGATGGAATGAATAGTTAATAAAAAGGCCCTGAGGCAGGAATTAGTTCAGTGGTTTGAGGGAACAAAAAGAAAACCATGTGTCTAGAGCAGAGTGAGGAAGGGGGAAGTGGTAGCAGATATTAACAGGGGCCTTGTAGGCTTTGATAAGTGGTTTGGATTTTATTCTGAGAAGGGGAATTGTTATAGGTTTTGGGGCAGGACAGTAACATAATCATCATTCTGCTTTGTAGAGATCTGCTGCTGCTGCTGCTGCTGCTAAGTCACTTCAGTTGTGTCTGACTCTATGCAACCCCATAGACAGCAGCCCACCAGGCTCCCCAGTCCCCGGGATTCTCCAGGCAAGAACACTGGAGTGGGCTGCCATTGCCTTCTCCAATGAATGAAAGTGAAAAGTGAAAGTGAAGTCACTCAGTCGTGTCCGACTCTTAGTGACCCCATGGACTGCAGCCCACCAGGTTCCTCTGTCCATGAGGTTCTCCAGGCAAGAATACTAGAGCGGTAGAGAACTGACTGAGGGTCATATGGGTGGGTAATCAGTTGGGAGGGAAGTTAGGTAGACCAGTCAGGAGGCTATGACAATACAGCTGACACAAAGAGATGGCTTAATTAGAATGGAAGTTGTGGAAGTGAAAGGAGGCAGTTACATTAGTGATATATTTTAAAGATAAAACTGTCAGAACATGCTGATAGATCTGATGAGGAGTAAGAGGTAAAGGGGGGAGCCCATGATGATTCCTAGGCTTGGGGCTTAAAAATACTCTGTGAGATCAATAAGAAAGAAGGTAGGGTGTTTGGGGTGGTAAGGTGTGAATCAAAGATCTGTGCTACATTACCATGAATACTGTAAAAACTATTGAACTGTACACTTTAAATAGGTAGATTGTATGGTATATGAATTATATCTCATTAAAACTATTACTAAAAATGAAAAAGTCTGTGTTAGATCTGAAGAGTCCTCTTAGCCACCCAGAGAACAGTTAGAAACATGAACCTAAAGTTCAGGGGAGAGGGGTCATAGCTGGAGATATAAATTTATGAGTCATCAACACATTGATGGCATTTGTTTTCTTATCTATTGCCATGTTTTAAAGACACCCCCAAATTTGCTAGCTTAAAGCAATGATGAATTATTTCTCATGATCCTGTGGATTTCTCATGACTCCATTGCTGCAATTATCTGGGAGCTCTGCTGTCCCTGGTACATCCACGTCTGCAGCCTTGGTGCTCACTGTCAACCGGAGCACCTTAGTTCTCCTCTACATGGCCTTTCTCTGCCCATGTGGCACCTTATCATTTTCTCAAATAGTGTAAGTTTCATACATGGGAGCTGGCAGAAGGTACCTGGTCTCTTATAGGCCCAGAATTGCCACATTCTAATTTCACCCATTGTATGGGTCAGGTCAAGTTACAAGGACAGCCTAGATTTAAGGAGGAGGAGAAATCCATTTTATTTTTTCATAGGTGGAATAATGTGCATGTACAACAATGGAAGGATTTATTGGCCATCTTTGTAGATAATATGGGCTTCCCAGGTGGCACTAGTGGTAAAGAACCCGCCTACCAATGCAGGAGATGTAAGATATGTGGGTTCGATCCCTGGGTCAGGAAGATCCCTTGGAGGAGGGCATGGAAACCCACTCTAATATTCTTATCTGGAGAATCCCATGGACAGAGGAGCCTGGCGGGCTACAGTCCATGGGGTCACAAACAGTTGGACACAACTGAGTGACTAAGCATGCATGCACCCACGTAGATAATACACCAAATATTTTCAGTTTGAAATAGATCACTAAGAGAGTGAGTATACATAGATATTAAGGTATGAGGATTGAAGTCTGGGACACTCCATTGATGAAGAGGAACCTGCAAAGGAGACGGGTAAACAGTATTTATATGAGGTATAGGACAAAGAGGAGATAGACCTGGATTCAAATCCTGGTGTTCAAAACCTTAGATACCCACTAGATCCTGGATAAGTTTCTTAACCTTCCTAAACCTTAATTTCCTTATCCATAAAATGAAGATAATAATAGAAATATTTTTCTATTCCTTTTCTTCATCACAAGGCAGAAAAAGAATGAATAAATAAATAAGTGAAAAAATAAAATTGTTCTTTGGCTCAAACACAGGAAGCCACTGGTGAATTTGAAAAGTTGAATATGAGGAAAAGAGAAAAACAACTCAGTGATGCAGTATCTGTAAAGAAAAGAAAAGACAAGGACTAGAGTAGAACAAAATGTCAGTTGTGAATTTTTTTAAAAATATAGTAGAAAAAGAAAGAAATCGTGTCATTTGTGATGACTCAAGATCCATTATGTTAAGTGAAATTGGTCAGACAGAGAAAGACAAATACTATATGATCTCACTTAATAGGTGGAATCTATAAAAAAAATCCACAAATTGAGCTCATGGGTACAGAGAATACAATGGTGGCTGCCTGAGTCAGGGGTGGGTGAAATGGGTTAAAGGACTCAAAAGGTACAAACTTGCAGTTATAAGTCCTGGGGATGTGATGTATAGCATGATGACTATAGTTATTAATAGTCATATTATTTGAAAGTATCTAATAAAGCAGATCTTAAAAGTTCTCACTATAAGAAAAAAATTTCAGTTATTTTTGATCATGTCAAAAATATACAAATATCAAATCATTATGTCATACACTTGAAGCTAATGCTATTTGGCAATTGTGGTGGCTCAGTGGTAAAGTTGGAGAAGGCACTGGCACCCCACTCAAGTACTCTTGCCTGGAAAATCACATGGATGGAGGAGCATGGTAGGCTGCAGCCCATGGGGTCACTAAGAGTTGGACATGATGGAGCGAATTCCCTTTCACTTTTCACTTTCATGCATTGGAGAAGGAAATGGCAACCCACTCCAGTGTTCTTGCTGGAGAATCCCAGGGACGGGGGAGACTGGTGGGCTGCTGTCTATGGAGTTGCACAGAGTCAGACACCACTGAAGTGACTTAGCAGCAGCAGCAGCAGTAGTAAAGAATCCTCCTGCAATGCAGGAGACCTGGGTTCAGTCCCTGGGTCAGGAAGATCCCCTGGAGGAGGAAATGGCAACCCACTCCAGTATTCTTGCCTGGAGAATTCCAAAGACAGAAGTGCCTGGAGGACTGTAGTTCATTGGGTCGCAAAGAATCAGACACCATTGAGCAACTAATACACACATACATACACTTATCAATTTTTAAAAGATAGTAGATATTTCAACATGTTTAAAATGCTGATGAGAAGGAGCTAGTATAGAGAGAGTGGCTGAAACTATAAGAGAAATAAGGAATAACAGATAGGACATGGTGTTCAGAGTATGAAAAGGATGGGACCCAAGTAGAGATGGGATGATTAAGTTTGTGCAGGAGTCAGGACTCCTGCAATATCTGAATGGAAACAGATAAAGGAGGAGTGCAGAAAGGGATGAACCTGTAGGCAGTATCTGCTTTCTTAGTGACTCAGAAGAGATGGTCTGTGATAAAGAGAGGCTGGCAGTGAGGCAAACACTAGTAAAGGCTGAAGGCATGGAGAATGAAACATAGCTGAGAAGGAGGGACAGATTCTAGAGTGGTTCCATGTTGAGGATTTAGGTGAACTTGCAGATTATGCAGCACCAATGGGCATGCTGGTGTGGTGGTGTACAGAGTGCTGCAGCACTGTGAAAGGAGCAGAGATGGCCTGGATAGGGTGGCATGACCCAGGATTGAGATTCAGAGGGCAGACCCTTTGCTAATGTTAATGCTGCCTTTTAGAAAGACTGGGAATGAAGTCAGGTAGGAGGTCTGTGCTGGGCTTCAATTTTTGTTCTTAGGAAAAAACAGTGACCTGGAAATGTCCAAATATCTGGGAATTGAGGAAAAGGAGACAAAATTTCTGAGCATTTACCATTTATCAGGGCCACAGGATACATATGTGCATTTTCTCATTTAAACCTCACAACTACCATAAAAGGTGGATAGAATTATCCTGGATTTACACATGAAAATGAAGGCTCAGGGAGGCGAAGGAACTTGCCTGAGCCTGGTTTTCTTGCTGTGTTTCCTTGGGAATGCAAAAGCAGATGGAATATTGATGGGGCAAAGTGCGCATTGGGGCGTGATTAGCTTTATGACATTATTTTGAGTCTCCACACATACTGCGTATTTGGTGTTCCTATGGGAAATAACCAAGAAGGGGCCAATCAGCAGGCCTGTCTCTGCCTGGATGAGGGGAATATGCTCATTTATAATTCTGTATTTTAAGATACTAGTATTGCTTCTTAGAGATTCAATTGAGTCTTACTCTTTTTCATTATATTTTCATGCAGGAAACTGTCTCTTCTTTCTGCCAGCACTAGCTCAGACCTTGTCTTTTATTTTTTTTAAATTATTTTTTGACCTTGTATTTTAAAGCCTCATTGAACGGCTCCTCCAGTCCTCTTTTGAAATGATCTTTCTTTTTTTTTTTTGTTTTTTTTTATTTATTTTTTTTTATATTCATACAATGATTTATTGTTTATTATTTTTTTAATTCTATCTGAGAATTTTTTTTTGCCGTGAGGAATAATCTTTCTTAAATATTGCTTTGACTGGGTCAGGATATCATGTCTAATTATTATATCTTTATATCTGATTACTGACATTATAGTTTCCTTTCCTTACCAACTTCCTGACTAATGACAAAGGGAGCCTCTCACATTTTAGAGACAGAGAAACCAAAACATAGTGTCAGCCAAAACCATGTTTGTGGGAGATTTGCTGGTACAAGGTCTCTGTTGTACCTGACCAAGCAACTGAAAAATCCTGAGTTAACTTCCTGCAGGAGCATCCCTTCATCTTTAGCGCAGGGTTGACAGTCAAAATAGGTTACTACCTGTGTTAGTCTGCAGCCACCAGTTAGGATCAACCATGGCTTAGCTCAGGAGCCCCTTACTGAGCTACACTTTAACCCTTTAGTTGCTGGATCATGAGGCGTATAGCACAGGGCAGAAGGGGATTGGCCAGCTGGGCACGTGAGTGGGGGTCCTAGAGGTGTAGCTTCTTAATAAACAACATGAAAGAATTTCAAGGGTTTCACATCTGGAAGAGTGTCATGAAGACTAGCTTCAGTGGTTAAAAGGTTGTCTAGGTGTGTTTATGATCAGAAGACAGGCAGATTAACACTTTTCTCCAAAAAACTCAATGGTATGAACAATTTTTGGACTGTTCATTGTTCATTATGTCCATCTCCCTTTCTTCCAAAGTTAAAGGATTATTAGTTGGGCATATGGCCACCAAGCTCAAGAGTACATTCACCAGGCTTATTGTGGCCATTGATTAAGCTATTGCCAATGGGATACAGATAGAAGAGACAGGAAGAACCTCCTGTTCATACTTTTCTTTTTTTTTCTTTTTTTATTGTTTTTGCCATACATTGTCATGATATCACCATGGGTCTACATATGCTTCCCCTCCGGAACCCCCCTCCCTCCTCCCTCCCCCCCCTGGGAAATCTCGCTGCACCAGTCCCGAGCATCAATCCTGGGCTGGCGATTGATTAGACACATGACAATTAACATGCTTCAATGCCCTTCTCCCATATCATCCCACCCTTACCCTCATCCACAAAGTCCACGAGTCTATTCTATACATCTGCGTTCCTTTTGTTGTCTCCCATGTTGGG
>ML661245.1:888239-937275 GCA_007570785.1 Antilocapra americana
ATAAAAATGGCTAACAAACACATGAAAAGATGCTCAACATCACTCATTATCAGAGAAATGCAAATCAAAACCACAATGAGGTACCACTTTATACCAGTCAGAATGGCTGCCATCCAAGAGTCTATAAGCAATAAATGCTGGAGAGGATGTGGAGAAAAGGGAACCCTCTTACACTGTTGGTGGGAATGCAAACTAGTACAGCCATTATGGAGAACAGTGTGGAGATTCCTTATCTCTAATTTTCTTGAAGAGATCCCTAGTCTTTCCCATTCTATTGTTTTCTCTATTTCTTCGCATTGATCACCGAGGAAGGCTTTTTAATCTCTCCTTGCTATTCTTTGGAACTCTGCATTCAAATGGGTATATCTTTCCTTTTCTCCTTTTCCTTTAGCTTCTCTTCTTTTCTGAGCTATTTGTAAGGCCTTCTCAGACAGCCATTTTTGCCTTTTTGCATTTCTTTTTCTTGGGGATGGTCTTGATCCCTGCCTCCTGTACAATGTCATGACACTCTGTGCATAGATCTTCAGGCACTCTGTCTATCAGATCTAATCCCTGGGAAGTGCTTCAAAATTAGAGATTTCTGGATACAAATCAAGAAGTACTGAATCAGAACCTTAAATTAAAATTATTATTTCTCTTTCATGAATTTGCATTTTAAGAGGTGCTCCAGGGACTTCTCTGATGGGCCAGTGGTTAAGACTCTGCCCTGACAATGCAGGGGGTGCAAGTTCGATCTCTCCTGAGGGAACTAAAGTCTCACATGTCCTGTGAGTCATGGCCAAAAGATTAAAAAAAAAAGTGTTCTAGGGTAATTCTGATGCTGATCCATGGCATCTGCTTTGAGAAGAACTGGTCCTAATAACTATCCTAGGTTCTATGGATATTGTAACACAGATGCTCTGAGTCATACTCTGCAGGTGTTCACAGTCTATTTGGGAGAATAGATACTTAAATAACTATAACAAGACCTCTGGTGCTATGATAGAGATATGATCAGAATTCTATTAGACTGATATTGTCTGAGGGATTCAGGAAAAAAATCACAGAATATATGGTTCTATACGGGGCTCCATCTAGGTTGGAGAGAGAAGGAGGGGGAACAAACAATTTTGATCATTCAAGCTATCAGGAAGATTCAGTGAGTCCCAGATGTGGGTGATCATGAGAAGACAGATGTGCATCTATGATTCCCTCATGGGATCTGAGTTCTCCACTTCTCACAGCTTTCACATTTTACTATACTGCTCTGAGTATGATTCCAGTATTTAATGACACATATTTTCACATACATATTTATGTACATGGTTGTATAAACAAAACATTGCTTGATATACTTTGGGATGGTTTAGTACATTTTCAAGGGTAGTTTTTACTATGTGTTAGTTAAACCTTATATTTCTGCCCTTAAACTGAATCCTACAGCCCTATGCCTACCCTATTCTGGTAACTTAAACAACTATTCTAGAAGAGGAGTGGCAGTTACCCAGATGGAAATGTAGGCAGAGAGATTCCAGGCAGAGGGACCAAGATGTCAGATCAGTGAGTTACTAAAGAACATGACACATTTGATAAACAACAAATGAGAAGTTCAATAAGGCTCTCAGATGGTGTCTCAAGTAAAGTAGCAGGAAATGTGATCAGGCAGGTCCAGTGAGGTCTGATTATTAAAAGACAAAGCTAAGAATTTGGCCCTTAAATGGAAGAAAACTGGAAACCACTGAAGGAGTTTAAATAAATGAATGACAAGATCGGAAACATGTTCTAGAGAGACTGTTTATTGATCAGGTGGTGATCACTCTTGTGCAGCAAAGAAAGGGCTTCTCAGAGGTCCAGGGAGGCTCAGTTCAGTTTCATCTGACTGAAGCTTTCAGTTTAACAAAGACAACAAAAGTGATAGAAGTCACCACAAGTGTGTACTATTCTAAGTGATTATGTTTGACAAATTAACACTTTAACACATACCCAAAGTAGATTGCAATTCTATTATCTCATTTGGAGGAGTAAACCTAAGTTGGAGACCAGGGGCACAACCTGGTTTTATTTCCTACTTTTGAAAACCTTGAATGAGCAGTTTCCTCTTTCGGACTTGGTTTTCTGGCTATGGGAATCCTAGCCACTTTGTAAGGACTAGGTGAGAGAACATGTGTACAGGGTCTGGCATACTTGGGTGCTTGGATTTGTTAATATTTCTTCACAGTCTCTAAGTACAATGAGCCTGTGCCCATGCAGGCTTATATAGGAGCCTCTGAGCATATAAACACACATACTCAGATTCTGATATGCTGCCCGGGGGCCAGGGTTGGAAGGGGGGATACTGATACTTCCACCAGACCCTCCAGTGCCTCTCTCTGCTTCTGTATTGAGCCTCCAACTGAAGAGAGAGTATAACCTCTATCTCAGGCACTTAAACTTTTTAGAGCCCCCTGCCTGCACATTCACCACAGTGTGGCTGAGTGAGGCCACCACTCAATTTCTTCTCCCAAGAGTGTTTACACAGCAATCTTAGCTCTGACTATAGAAATAAAGAATGCCCTTACTCATATTAAAAGGATCTCATGTATCCAGTAGTCTTCACCAGAAATCCATCGGAAGTAAGAGGGACCTTCTTACTGCTCCTGATGTTACACCTAGGAGGGTCTTTGTCCTCAAGTGCTTTTAGGGCACTTGCCCTTTTCCCCTGCTCAAAGTTTGATACTCCCTTTGGGCTCACTGTTTTTGCCTGTGGCATGGAGACCCATAACTCCCAGTAACAATTCCCTAGCTGAACAACAGCAATAATTCACAGTGCTGCAACAGGCATCCTAGGTTCCTGTTAACTTTTCAGAGTCAAGTCATTGGGTTGGCATAACACTTGGCACTCAGAAGCTCTGCTTCATAATCAGGGTGATTTCAGAACATAGCATCAGCTAAATGGGTCCCTGGGCCTGAGCCAACCTCCCAGGGCTCCAGCTCCAAGACTCACTGTTTGCAGGATCCTGTCACTTAGAAGTCCTTGGGGATGGTGTATTTTAAGAGAGAGTAAAGGGCTATTCTGAAAAGAAACTTTGGAGGATTATTCACTGCACTATGGCACTACAATCTCCATTTATCATCATAACATGCTGATAACAGATACTACTTGACTGTGCCCTGATTATATCCAAATCTACCGGTGGGCATGACAGAACACAGGGATGAAAATAGAAAAGGCTCCCAGCTCCCATTCACTTCTAATTGTTCATTCTCCCTTTAAAAAGATGCAACCATCATTCTTTATATCCTGTTCAAACATGAAACAACAGAATTTGTGGCCATATTGTCTATCCCCCTGACTTTAAATAACTCTAGACTAAGATCATGGCATCATGGCAAATAGATGGGGAAACAGTGGCTGACTTTATTTTTCTGGGCTCCAAAATCACTGCAGATGGTGATTGCAGCCATGAAATTAAAAGATGCTTACTCCTTGGAAGGAAAGTTATGACCAAACTAGACAGCATATTAAAAAGCAGAGACATTACTTTGTCAACAAAAGTCCATCTAGTCAAGGCTATGATTTTTCCAGCAGTCATGTATGGATGTGAGAGTTGAATTATAAAGAAAGTTGAGTGCCAAAGAATTGATGCTTTTGAACTGTGGTGTTGGAGAAGACTCTTGAGAGTCCCTTGGACTCCAAGACGACCCAATCAGTCCATCCTAGAGATCAGTCCTGGGTGTTCATTGGAAGGACTGATGTTGAAGCTGAAACTCCAATACTTTGGCCACCTCATGCGAAGAGCTGACTCATTTGAAAATACCCTGATGCTGGGAAAGATTGAGGGCAGGAGGAGAAGAGGACAACAGAGGATGAGATGGTTGGATGGCATCACCAACTCAATGGACATGGATTTGGATGGACTCTGGGAGTTGGTGATGGACAGGGAGGCCTGGAGTGCTGTGGTTCATGGGGTCACTGAGTCGGACATGACTGAACGACTGAACTGAAGACATAGCTGAGTATCTAATCATTTCTTGGTGACCCTCTTTGGGGTTTAACAATTTGTACTATCATTAATGTTTTTTTAATTAGTTTTGCCATACAACGACATGATATGGCCATGGGTTTACATATGCTCCCCCTCCAGTATCTGAATCCTAAATCTCTCCATCTGCAATTTAATCTTCTGTTTATTAGTCTTCAGTTTTCCCATTGAAACTCTTCCAGTTGCTAACTAGTCATATGCCATTGCTGGGGGTTTTCTCTCCAACGGTGCTTGTTCATTTAAATATCCCTGGGCTTCCCTGGTGGCTCAGTGGTAAGGAATCCACCTGCCAATGCAGGAGATATGGGTTTGATCCCTGATCTGAGAAGATCCCACATGCCTTGGAGCAACTTATCCCATGCACCCCAAATATTGAGCCTGTGCTCTAGAGCCCAAGAACTGCAACTACTGAAGCTCATTCACCCTAGAGCCCATGCTGAATGAGAAGTCTGTGAACCACAACTACAGAAAAGCCTGAGCATCAGTGAAGACCCAGAACAGTCAAAAATAAATGAATATAATTATTTTAAAAAATCCTTAACAAGCTCTATGTTGCCAGCCCTTTAATTGACTCTGTCAATCATCATAAAAGCCTCTCTAAATTGTCTTTGTTTTTCATGGATTGAGAGATTATGACCAACAAAAAAAAGAGAAAGAAAATTCAGAAAGGATGAGAAAGGGTGAGTCTAAAGTGTGTTTTTCCCGATTTCTGCTATTTATATCACTGATGTTTCAAATACTCTTTAGTGCTATTTTTATAGAATATGTGTGCACAGTAGAAAACTTAAGAGCAACATAGAAGAATAAAAATAAGGAAAAAAGATCTCCTATATGCTGACCACCTAGCTCCAAGAGTTAAGATTTCCTTTATGCGTGTATGTGTGTGTGTGTGTTTCCTCAAATTGGGATCATACTATATTTGTTGCTTTATGTCTTGCTTTATTAAGGTTAAAAATCCATGGATATTTTCCACATCATATAAAGTCTTCCAAAATATGATTTTTTAATGGCAACATAATTCTCTACCTTATGGATGCACCTTGGCTCACTTAATGATTCCCCTACCACTGGGTATTTTAAAAGTTTCTAATTTTTCACCATTTATAAATAATGCTATGAAAGTGAAAGTGTTAGTCATGTCCAAATCTTTTCAACCCCATGAACTATAGCCCACCAGCCTCCTCTGTCCATTCAATTCTGGATAGCCATTCCCTCCTTCAGGAGATCTTCCTGACCAAGGGATCGAATCTGGGTCTCCTGCATTGCAAGTGGGTTCTTTACCATCTGAACAACCAGGGAAACCCAAATAATGCCTTATTAGTGTCCTTATACATAAATTGCTGATCACATTTCTGATCTTTTCGAAGAGGAGTATTATGTGTGTGTGAAAATATATTTGATTTCCTGATACCTATAATCTATCATTCAGACTTTCAGATGAGCTCTCTGGATAATTTTATATCAAATTCATAATGTAGCCTCTGAAAGATAAATGAATAAACCATGACTTTCAATTCTTAAATAGCTCCCCTGCAAATGATAGAATAAAGTTTCAATTCTTTAGCAGACCTTCTAAGCCCCATCTTTTGACACCATGCCTGGAACTGTATACTTGAGTAATTCAGACTGCTTATAGTTACTTGCACACTTCATGGTATGTGATACATTGTTCCCTCTGCCTAGAAGGCTTCTCTCATCTTTTTCCCCTCCCTAATCCTACACATGTCTTCAAGGTTCAGTTCATGTGTCATCTCCTTCAGGTGATCTTTCTTGAATCTCCAGGCTGGGCTTAAGTGCACCTCCAACGTGAACCTGTGGCACCTAACGTGTGTTTCTAATATATTATATTAAACTCTGGTTTTGTTTCTACTTCTGCCACTAAACCTTAAGCATCCTGAGGACAGAGATTATGTCTAATTCATCCCTTAATGTGTAGTAGAGCCACTAACTTATGGTAGGTGTACTGTTGAACAAAACTGAGGACCTTTTTGTGTTCATACCTGTAATTGATGCTGGTAATTTAGGAAAAATTGTTGAATGAAGTATCAAAAGCATAATCTAGTAGAGGAGATTGGTGACAGAAATATGTAGTTACATAATAACTGTAATTCAGTGCTTCTAATTACTCTGGATTGATGGAGAAAGGAGCAACTGATTCCTCTTGGAGTTGGGCTGTGGTCTGGTCCCTGTTTCTCATTTACTGCCTGTTAAGCATAGGAATCTCAAAAAGTCCCAGTGACTCTTGATCAGTTGATATCTATTTTCTTGAAGTGAAGTGAAGCCGCTCAGTCGTGTCCGACTCTTTGCGACCCCATTGACTGCAGCCTACCAGGCTCCTCTGTCCATGAGATTTTCCAGGCAAGAATACTAGAGTGGGTTGCCATTTCCTTCTCCAGGGGATCTTCCCAACCCAAGGATCAAACCCGGGTCTTCCATATTGCAGGCAGATGCTTTACCCTCTGAGTCACCAGGGAAGCCCATTAGTGTGATTTCTACTGTTGCCCTTGAAATTTTCATACCTACATTCAACCCAATATGTCTCTATTTTGCCTCCCTAGAAATGTCTTCTGGAATGTGGGACTAGCGAAAGAAAATGCAACCTAAATACAAGTATCTCTAGATGGAATGAGTCACTTTAATATTTCTGAGAAATCCTCTACATCCTATATTTCTCCTCTGAGTCATCCATGTCAGAAGAAGAATGGCTACAAAAGTAACACCCTGGTTCAGCCACGTGGGGACCAGTGTTGCTTCCTCATTCAGCGTTAGTGTGATTCCCATCGCCACATAATTGTCAGTTAGTGGCACAAAATGCTAATATTCAGGGGAAAGGGCATGGAGAGACCAGAGGCACTTGCCAGGTAGCTAACTGACAAGACAGGACTATAGCAAACTGGGGGTTTCCAGTAAGAGGACACCACAAAGACATTTCCTCCATCAGGGTACAGAGGAGTTCTGAGTGGGTGCTAAATGCCCAGTATGTTCCCAGGCCTACAACATGGCAGCTAAGCCAAAGTAGCCCTCTACCAACTGACTTTTCCGGGGAGAAGGTGGTAGCCAGTGGCCTGAGGTAAGAGGCAATTACTGACCCACAGGCCTCCTTCTAGCTAGGAACCTAGGGGCTATGACTGAAGCAGCTAACTCCTGTTTTAAGTGAATTGCCATGATCCCTCAAGAACTGTGGATGATCAGGGCCCTTAATCAAGAGCAGATGGATTGTCAACCAGCTGATTAAACTGATACTGGAGCCTCCACATGGAGAAGTATTTTTCCTGTGTGCTTTAAGTACCGTCTAGCTTTTTAGAATGGCTGAATGCAGTGGAACAAGACTATAACCATGACTTTAATACAGGCAGTCCCCAGCATACAAATAAGATGTATTCCAAAGGTTTAATGACTTGGAACTCAAAACACATTTTCCTACAGAATTAATGTTGCACATTAATTCTCAGGTTCTCATCCATCCTATTAAAAAACTTATTAATCCTCCAGTGTACCTGAATTATAATATAGTAGCAGTTGGAACGCTAAATTCTTATTCTATGATAGTTGCTGGGGGCCATGTAATATGGATGTAAAGAGGGCAAGAAAGAGGAACAGAATTCTACAACCTTTGCTCCTCTCTTAGAAATAGCCCTGTCCTGCTTGAGGCAAATTTTGAAATGTGCCAACTTGTTTCTGAAAAACACTCACCTTCTTTTTGGCACCTTTCCCAGGCAGGGTTCTAGTGTCTTATTCAGTTCAGTTCAGTCACTCAGTCGTGTCAAACTCTTTGCGACCCAATGGACTGCAGCACCCTAGGCTTCCCTATCCATCACCAACTCCCAGAGCTTGCTCAAAGTCCTAGGCTTTGCTGAATTCCCAACTTGATAGCTCCCCAAACTGCCTTAGCATCTGCAGTCCCCTCCATGTCTTCCAAATCTCGATTCTCCCTTACTCTCCATAAAATTACTGTTTCCTCACAGAAGACCAAAATTTAGCTCATCCACTCCTGTGCCAAACCTATGCTGCTTCTTGATCTTCCAGGTTATGCCAATAGCTATAAAATTCCTCTTCAGTTAAGTTTAAAAGCCCAGAGTCCTCTTTCTCACCCTTTTCCCTCATCATTTAAGCATCTTGTTGACTCCACTTTCAGAAGGTCTTTGGTTGTCACTATTCTTATTTGAGATCTCATCAGTGTAAGGGATCCTTTGACAGCTGCAGTTTTGGAACCACCGTATGCCATCTCTTGCTTGAACGACAGAAGCAGCCTCCTGACTGCTTTGATTACCTAGCTCCTCCTCCTTCCCTTTTGTGATAGAAGAGCTTTTCTCAAGCATAGCTTTAATTACCTCCTCTATCCTTACCACTACCAATGAAGAGAATCTACCAATGGTTCTCCTAACATATAACATCTTACTGTATTTATTTTTGTACAACCAAGATGAGGGAGATCTCTTTATTCCCACTTTAAAAATTAGCAAAAAATAATTTACTGAAAGTCGCCGACCTGATCAGTAATGCAACCAAGGTTTGAACTCAGGTTTGTATCCAAAGCCCATGGTCTTTTCATTTTCACACCACATCCTAATGTAGTCCAAATACCTTTTGTTGGCAATCAATGTCTTCCATGATCTGGCTCCATTTTATTTCTCATCCTCTCTCATACCACTCCTCTTTCTATTCACGTTGTTCCCAGCTAACCAGACTACTTGCTGCTTTCCAAACTTGCCCTGAATTCTACTACCTTTGTCTATACTGGATGGTGAGTCTTTTCCTTGTAAAGGCCCAATTCAACTGCTACTTCTTCAACAAAGCCTTCCCTTTTACTGTCCGCTTCAGACGCAAATATACTCAAACACTAGCCAGAAGTTTTCTCCCTTTTCTGAGTTATCACAACACTAATTGTAGCCTGTATTATAGTTATTTGAGTGGGGAGTTATCATCCCAACTACTTCTTTAAATCTTTGAGGACAGGTACCAAATTTTCTATACTCAGTCCTAGTAAGTGGAGGTGTCCATAGTAGGGATTCACTTAATGTTTAAGGAAAAATTATTAGTGGAAATGAAAATTGCAAGGTAAATCAAAGTTGAATGTTATAACGAGGAGTTTCTGTTTAATCAGGAAGCCCCCAGAGGATTTTGGTCAGAGAAAGCCATCACAAACATTGTGTATTTGAGGAACTAATGAAGATTCCAAGTACAGGTTAGAGGAGAACTGTGCTGAATGAAAGTCTTAGCTCTGTTATGCATTAGCTCTGTGACTCTGGGCAAGTCACTTCCTTAATTACAGCTTTATTAAGGTATAATTTACAAGCCACAAAAATCACCCTGTTAATGTGTAAAATTCAACATTTTAAAATATAGTCACAGTGTCATGCAACCATCCCTAATATGTAATTCCAGAGTAGTTTCATTACCCTGAAAATAAACTCCATATTCATTAGCACTCACTCCCCCCTTTTCCCACATACCTGCCAGCCCTTGGTAACCACAAATCTACTTTCCATCTCTGTGAATTTGCCTGTTCTGGACATTTCATATAAAAAATCATGTAATACTCATTCCTTTGTGACTGGCTTCTTTCACTTAGTACAGTGTTTTCAAGGTTTGTCCATGTTGTAGCATCTATCAGTATTTCATTTTGTTTTTATTCATTCCACTGAATGAAGTTGAAATACTTGTTTATCCATTCATCAGTGGATGAACTTTTGGATTTTTTCCAGTTTTTGACTAGTATGAATAATGCTGCTATGACCAGGAAGTACAATTATTTTTGTGATTATATATTTTCAAATCTCTTGAAAAGAAAGGAGTGGAATTGCTGGGTCATATGTTAACTTTTTGAGGAAGTGATGGACTACTTTACAATTCCAACCAGCAATATATGAGGTTTTGAATTTCTCCAAGTCCTCACCAATACTTGTTATTTTCTATTTTTGTTTTTGATTTTTAAATTATAACTACCCTAGTGTTAGTTACTCAGCCATGTCAGCTCTTTGTGACCCTATGGACTATAGCCCACCAGCCTCCTCTGTTCATGGGATTCTACAGGCAATAATGCTGGAGTGCATAGCCATTCCCTTCTCCAGGATAACTACTCTAGTGAGTGTGAAAGGATATCTTGAGGCCTTCATTTGCATTTCCCTAATGACTAATATAGTTGAGCACCTTTTCATGTGCTATTTGTACAACTTCTTTGGTCAAATGTCTATTCAGATTCTTTGCCCATTTAAAAATTAGATTATTTGTCTTTTTATTGTTGAATTATAATTGTTCTTTATATATTCTGGATAAAAATTCCATATCAGATATTGATTTGCAAATATTTTCTCCCATCCTGTGGGTTGTCTTTCTTCATGGTGCCCTTTGAAGAACAATTTTTTTTTTAAATTTTAGTGAAGTCCAATTTAGCTATTTTTAATTTTTTTGTGCTTTTGGCATCATATCTCAAAAATTTATAATCCAAGTTTACAAAGATTACCATCTCTGTTGTCTTCTAGGAGTTTTATAGTTTTAGCTCTTACATTTAGGTCTGTGAACCATTCTGATTTAATTTTTGTATGATGACAGTTAAGGGTCCAAATTCATTCTTTCATGTGAATATCCAGTTGCAGGGGATGCAGTTTCTATCCCTGATCCAGGAAGATCCCCTGGAGAAGGAAATGGCAACCCCCTCTAGTATTCTTGCCTAGAGAATCCCATGGACTGAGTAGCCTGGTGGGATGCAGTCCACAGGGTTGCAAAGAGTTGGATAGGACTGAAGTAACTGACCACACAGACATCCAGTTGTCCTAGAACCTTTGTTGAAAAGATTATTCTTTCCCCACTGAATTATTTGGGTACCCTTGACAAAAACCAATTAGCCATAAACAAGGTTTTATTTCTAGATTCTCAGTTCTGTTCCATTGATCTGTGTGTCACTCTCTATATATATTCTTTGCCAGACCACACTGTCTTGATTACTATTACTTTATAGTAGTTAGTTCAGTTCAGTTCAGTCGCTCAATTGTGTCCGACTCTTTGTGACCCCATGAATTGCAGCACGCCAGGCTTCCCTGTCCATAACCAACTCCCTGAGTCCACCCAAACCCATGTCCCTCGAGTCGGTGATGCCATCCAGTCATCTCATCTTCTGTCATCCCCATCTCCTCCTGCCCTCAATCTTTCCCAGCATCAGGGTCTTTTCCAATGAGTCAGCTCTTTGCATCAGGTGGCCAAAGTATTGAAGTTTCAGCTTCAACATTAGTCCTTCCAAAAGTAGTTAATTTTGAAATAAAGAAGTATGAATCCTCTGACTTTATTTTTTCAAGACTATTTTGACTATTTTAGTTTACTTGCATTCCATTATGAATTCTATGATCATCTTTTTAACTTCTACCAAAAAAAAAGCAGCTAGGATTTTGATAAGGTTTATATTAAATCTGTAGATCAATTTGGGGAACATTGCCATCTTAACCATATTAAGTTTTATAATCTTTGAATGTGCTGAAGCAAGTGATTTAACCTCCTTGAGCATCTTAAGCCTTATGTCTCAATTAGGAATAATAACAGCCATTCTATCTATCTCACTGGGTTATAGTGAAGATTGCCTAAAAGAGATTATTTTTGATAGCATTATAGGAATTAGTATAGCTTCTTGGTCATCACTCAGGAATACTAAAAATACCAGTTCATGTTCATCTTAAAACCAGCTGGAATTTTTTACAGCCACCTTTTCTTTTTCTAAAGTGCCTATTGTGTGGTTGGTATCATAGTAGTCTCCATGGAGTAGAGATTAAAAAATGCAGGCTCTAGAGCCAGACTGCATGTTTTCAATTCCCAGCTCTACCACCCCATTTGACCTTAGAAAAGTTACATGCCTCAGTCATTCACTCTTCTCATTTGTAAAATGAGGACAATAATAGTACCTAGTTCATAGGGTTCTTGTAAAGATTGAGTGATTAATTCATACAAAATGCTTGGAAACATGCCTGACACAAAGCATTCAGTAAACGTAAGCCATCATTATAGCATTTCATAGAAGTACATTAGGGCCCCACAGCCAGTGGCATTTATAATCAAATGCATATAACATTGCCTTCAGACCCTTGATTTGCATGATTTGAGTAAGTCAAGTATTTATTTGGAGCTGGAGTGAGTATCCTCTATAAACCAGAGTGAAATGGAAATTCTCACATAATAATCTGAAGTCTACAATTTCCCTGTGTGGATATATGAATAAATAATTGCTTTTAAAATGCATTTTACATTGGGAAAATTAAAACCTTTCTTAGTTAAACAGAAAACATGTAGATTGCTTGGGATGATGTTTTGTGGGAAACCAGTGCAATGACATTGCATCATTTTTTTTTCTCCTTAGGAGTCTATTTTTCTCTGTTCCTAGGGTTAGTTTATCAGAAACAACTTGGGGACAGAGTCAGAGCTATATATGCACGTCTATGCTGTGCCTGCCTCCAGCCCCCCACCCCAGATGTAGTCTGATCTGATGGCATCTGGTTCTAGGGAGCTTGCTTTGGGTTGATTGCTAGTACAGAGCTCTTCCTGCTGCCAGTTTTCTAGGAGCTAGAGCTCAGAGAAGTCATTACTGAAACTGCTGCAGCTAGGGGCAGATTGGGAATCAGGGCATCCAATCTCATAATGACAACCTGAAAAAGAAACAGAGCAATTTTCTTTTGGAACCAAAGCATAAAGGAGCCTTGTAGGGACTCTCAACAGGCCACCCTAGTTCATTCCCTAGCCTCTAGGAAGACCTTTATGAAACCAGTTAGGAAACACTGATGTATAGTCCACCCCTGCACACTCTGCTATTTAGTCCATTTCTTAACACAGGGGAGGTGGACTTTAGGACATTCAAGCATTTAAATGGAGTTTAAGAGATAAAGTCCTAAATGGGAAATCTTCCCTCCTCAAATCCCTCATTCCCCAGCAAGCAAAACCTAAGAAACAAAACAGCAGGGGAGAAAAAGCCAAACAGCAACAGATCCCTTGTGCCAGCGAAGTGTTGCTAAGCAGAGTAACCTGGGCATTGGATGTGGGCACAGCCATAAGGAAGCAGAAGTGTGAATCAGCCAAAGGCAATGAAAAGTAGCAGGAGCCTTGTAGTCCCAACTTAGAGGAAGGCTCTGCTGCTCTTATGACTATTTGAGACATTCTGATAAAAAAAAAACAAAACAATTTCCTCTGTTTCCGGCTGACAATAATTAAAAAAATATTTATGGAGCCAAAGGCTGGTAAGTACTGGTGAAGAGTTCAATGTGAACCTGAAAAGACGTGTATTCATTTATTTCATTTTATTTTTTTAAATTTTCTTTACATTATCGTGTTGGTTTTGCCATACATTGACATGAATCTGCCATGGGTATACACATGTTATTTTAAAACCTAGGATTGTGCACTCAACCCCCTTGTTCTCCTCTCCCCACTTCTCTTCTCTAGTTGGCCACTGTTTGCTTCCTCTCCACCAAAGAGCTCTTCCATCAGTCATGTTTACAAATTAGGCTCGCATTCTCCCTGCCTGTTCCTGGTCTCTATAGTGAAGATCCAATATGGGTGGGAAGCCACCCGACTCAACTAATTCAGGCGAAGGCAGGGATGATTGAGAGCTCCTGAAGGATCTCAGGACTGCATTTTAAAAGAAGAACAGATTCATGGAAATTAATTTCTGGTCCAGGAGAAATATAAAACTAAGTGATGTGATGAGTTTTTGTGGAGGGAAGATTTTGGGAAAGAAGGGGCTTCTTGGTGCCCTTTGGATCACACACTTCTTTGCTCTTAGTGCTTTGCCTGTATTCTAAGTGTAAAGTCTTCATCACAGGGAATATCGTCACACCTTCAAAATGTCAACTACTCAGAAGCATAATGCCTTGAAGCATTAGATTCTAAATGAAAGTAAGAATCAGATTTTGGAGGCTGTCTATTGCATCCTTGTAAAATTGCCTAGTTGGTATCTCCCTTGAGGAAGGAAGACTCCTCTCAGACTAATGATTGCCTTGTCATAGTGATACTTTGCTGAGAGGACAGTAGATAAGAGATGAATAAAATAGGCAACAAGATGGAGTTTTAAATTTGGGATGCTCTAAGCTAATTAATGGAGAAAGAGAAAGAGCCCTTTGATATAAGTCAGCCTCAGTTAACTGACGGAGAAGGCAATGGCACCCCACTCTAGTACTCTTGCCTGGGAAATCCCATGGATGTAGGAGCCTGGTGGGCTGCAGTCCATGGGGTCACGAAGAGTTGGACATGACTGAGCGACTTCCCTTTCACTTTTCACTTTCATGCATTGGAGAAGGAAATGGCACCCCACTCCAGTGTTCTTGCCTGGAGAATCCCAGGGATAGCTGGGCCTGGTGGGCTGCTGTCTGTGGGGTCTCACAGAGTCGGACGTATGTGTGTGTGTGTGTGTGTGTGTGTGTGTGTGTGTGTGTGTGTGTGCACACCTGTGCTCTGTCATATCCAACTCTTTGTGACCCCATGGACCATAGCCTGCCAGGCTCCTCTATTGTGGGATTTCCAAGGTAAGAATACTGAAGTGGGTTTCCATTTCCTTCTCCAGGGGATCTTCCCCACCCAGAGATGGAACCTCTGTCTTTCTTGCTCTTTAAATTTGACAGTGGGTGAAATTCAGTCTTGGGTCAACACACACAGTTGCAAGATGGGCAGGCGTTGATCCACAAGCAAACCCACTGCAGACAAGTGACAGATTCGGCAGTGAAATCCCACCTGGCTGGCCTGTAACTGGTTTGCAGGTGCATGGCTCTGCTGGAGCTTTCAGAAGCACATTCCTTATTCTAAGCTTTTTCCTTTAGGGTTTCTCTCCCATCATCATCAGCCCCACTCTCCTCCCCACTCCCCCCACAAAGACACACTGTACGGGTTGCAGCAGTGGTAACTGTCCCTACTGGTAAGTATCACCATCACTCTGAATGACACAACAGCCAAACATGACCTGAGAGAAAGGGAAAGTTAATGAGCTGAAAGACTGCAAACCTTCTAAAGCAGGCTGCCTGAAAACATTGGAAAGGTCTTTAATGCTGATGGATTTAGCTGTTTCATATCTTCAACAGAAGCAGTGATGCCTATTGTTTATTAATAATTGCTGTTTCTATCTCTTCATTGACATCTACCTTGCTCTTTAATATGCCCCGAATACCTGCCTAAGTGTTTCTCAATCATGTTGTGAATCAGAATTACTAAAGGAATGTATTTTTTTTTTAATCTGGAAGGCCCAGCTTCACGCCCCTCAGAGCTACTGAATAAGAGTCTCTAGAAATGAAGCACATGTATTTATATTAAAAAATATTTCCATGTGATTTTTGAGGTATAACCAAGGGTGCACACCACTGTCTTAGTCTCTTCTGGACTAATTTTGTCTTTACAACAACTTTGTTGATGTACGTATTATTACCTCCATTTTATAGATTAGGAAACTGAAGCTTATAAAAGTTTGATGACAGGTCAGGTTCACACAGCTAGAGATGTGTGGTACTAAGATTCAAAGCCAAGCCCATGGCTCCAAATTACATGCTCTTTCACTTCATGACGTTGAAGTGAAATTACACATAATGAGCTATGCATAAATTTTTTCAGTACCCTGATAGAGATCTCGTGTAAACTATATATCTTTACCTAGAATAGCTATCTTTATATAGAGTATCTATCTTTATCTAGAGTAGCTAGTTCTTCCACAGAACTCTTTATCTAAGCAAACTTTTGTTCAGAATTCCAATAAGTAAAACAAAACATCAGGGACTTCCCTGGTGATCCAGTAGACCAATAAAGAAGAACTACCTCCTCCATCTTTTTGGATTTTGAAGCAGCCAATTTGAAAAACACAGTTCTATTGAACTCCCTGATTCTACTGATGTGGAAATTAAGGTCCAGAGAAGGAGATCAACTTGCCCAAGGTCAAACAGCATGTAGAAAATCAAGATCTAAAATTCAAGTTTACATAATTTGATTAATGCTCTTTCTAACACACTTGATATGACAAAGGCAGAAACCAGCAACAAATTCAGAAAGTTCTGGAGAAAATCCCAGTTATAGGAAAAAGTAAAAATATTAACCATTAACAAATCTTGAGCACTTACTATATAGCAGGAACTCTTATCTTTTACTTATGGGGTATACTCTGTTTCCAAGTACCTTCACCTGAATTAAACCTGCTTCATTCACAAGTCACTGAGATTCTTTTGAACACATTCACCATATTTTCCTCTCTACTCCTACTACTAGTACCTTAATTCTGGCCCACATTATCTCTCTTTTCAAACAACTAACAGTTTTACTGAGATGAAATTCACCCATTTAAATAGTACATAATACAATGGTTTTTAGTATGTTCATAGAGTTCTATAGCCATCCTCACAATTTAATTTTAGAATGTTTTCATCACTCCTAAAAGACACCCCATATCAAGGAAAGTCATCCCAAATTTGCCTCTTGCTGAAGACCTGGCTACCGCTAATCTACTTTCTGTCTTCATAAATTTGCCTATTCTGGACATTTCATATAAATGGAATTATATGATATGTGGTCTTTTATGACTGACTTCTTTCACTTAGCATAATTTTTTTCAAGGCTAACCCATGTTGTAGCATAAATTAGTGCTTCATTTTTCTCTATTACTGCTGAATAGTATTCCAGTGTGTGGATACACCACATTTTGTCTACCCATTCATCAGTTGATGGACTCTTTATTGCCTCTTGTTTGAACCACTGAAATAGCATTATGACTGATGTTCTGACCTCCATTTTCCCCTCCACTCTTCTCAGTGCCATTTGAAATATATTTTTTTAATTTTTTAAAGTTGAAGGATAATTGCTTTACAGAATTTTGTGGTTTTATGTCATACATCAACAAGAATCAGCCATAGGTACACCCATGTCCCCTCCCTCCCAGACTTCCCTTCCATCTTCCTCCCCATCCCACCCTTCAGCCAGTCACAGAGTCCCTGTTTGAGTTCCCTGAGTCACACAGCAAATTCCCATTGGCTATCTATTTTACAAATGGTATTGTAAATTTGTTACTCTTTCCATACATCTCTCCTTCTCCCTCCTTTCCTCCCATCATGTCCATAGGTCTGTTCTCTATGCCTGTTTATCCATTGCTGCCCTGAAAATAAATTCATCAGTGCCATTTCTTTAGATTCCATATATATGTGTGGGACCTAATTAAACTTAAAAGCTTTTGCACAGCAAAGGAAACTATAAACAACGTGAAAAGACAATCCTCAGAATGGGAGAAAATAATAGCAAAGGAAACAACTGATAAAGAATTAATTGCAAAAATATACAAGCAGCTCATACAACTCAATACCAGAAAAGCAAACAACCCAATCAAAAAGTAGGAAAGGGACATGAAGAGACACTTTTCCAAAGAAGACATACAGATGGCTAACAAGCACATGAAAAGATGCTCAACATCACTCATTATTAGAGAAATGCAAATCAAAACTACAATGAAATACCACCTCACACCAGTCAGAATGGCCATCATCAAAAAGTCTACAAACAATAAATGCTAAAGAGGGTGAAGAGAAAAGGGAACACTCTTGCATTGCTGGTGGGAATGTAAACTGATACAGCCACTATGAAATATTTTTTAAAAGTGCCCATTTGCCATCATGACCTCTGTGGTTCCCCATTGTAAGTAGGAAGTCACAAATTTAATGTCTACTAGTGGCAAGACAGGTCATGCAAAAGTGTGAAACTGTGAAATGCAAGACAATTTTGAGTGGTCGTTCAGTAGTTGGTAGAAGAGTGCAAGCCCTGCTTAAAGACATTCAAATTTGAATTAAAAAAAAAAACCCTGAATACTCATTTAACAAATAATCAGACTGCTTTTCTCCATGCGTGGTATACAGGAGAAAAGCCAAATCACTTAGTGAAGTAAAGTTACATGGCTCAAAACAGCCTGGAGTTAAAACTCCCCTCCGGGGCCTCCCCACCATTTTATGCAAAACAAAGAACTCTCTCACCCGACAGAAAAAAATGGACATTAGGTTGATTACGCCCAGCTCCCAGTCGGTCCAGCCTCTGGCCGATCTCCAGAATTCCTTGCCCCAGCCGTTTAAAACATAACTACTCCGAACAACCTTGGAGAAGAACAGGCCCCCTTATGACAGTAGATTTCCACATATATGCCTATACATACTTACTCTTTTCTTGGGTTAGTGCAGCAGCTCACCAATCTGACTACTGCCCCTTCTCGCCTCATTAGAAGTTATCTGTTCCTGTAAAGCGCTGATCTCAGTTTTTTTCTGAACCTCGCCTTCTCGAACCTCCTTACCCTACACTTAGCAAGGCTCTTTATCATTCCTTGGCCTTATCTCCTGGTTCCTTTTCCACTTCTCTTTTTCCTCTGCCCTCCCCTTCCCTCCTACTCCACACGCTCCAGACACATAGCATTGGAAGGGCCCAAATGAACTCTGTACTCTGTGGCCTTGTGCATTTTTGTTCCTTCTGTCTAGAATGCCCTCCTACCTTTCCTTCTAGACTTAGTTAATTCTCCATCCTTCAAGATCCTGTTTGATTGTCACCTACTCGATCACTCTTTGAAGTATACCTCTACTCCCATACCTACCACATTGCAATGGAACATTCTGTGCACAGGTCAATTTCCCCTATCATGCTGAGAGCATATTGTGGTTGTTGTATTTTTAGAAACCTATCAAAATGCCAGTGAAACTCTTATGGTACGTTGTTGGTTTTCTTGTCCCACAGATAAAGTGTTTTTCAGCTAGGGAGGTTCTCCAGCTAATTACTGTCTGGGCATAGCAACTCCTCTCTGTCCAACTGTCCACAAAGATGCAGCTCCTACTACCATAGCTGGCCAAGAAGGAAGGAGATACTACATTCCTTGCCTTCCCTTGGAACAATTATTCACAGAACTCCAGGGGAAGTTCTCCAATTCTTGGTCCCAAATCATCTGAAGTTGGTATGTTGAGGTCTGAAATAAGACATGGTGATCCTGGCCTTGAAACTTCAGTGTTTCATACAACATGCTTGCCAAGTCGCTTCAGTCATGTCTGAGTCTGTGCTACCCTATGGACTGTAGCTGGCTAGGCTCCTTTGTCCATGGGATTCTCCAGACAAGAATACTGGAGTTGGCTGCCATGACCTCCTCCAGGGGATCTTCCCAACCCAGGGATCGAACCCGAGTCTCTTAGGTCTCCTGCATTGGCAGGCAGGTTCCTTACCACTAGCGCAACCTGGGAAGCCCATTTTCACACCATACAAGGGATGAATCTCATTATCTAGGTGGTCACAACTGGATGATCCCTGGGACTTTGGGGAGTTTTCCATATGAATTTACCTCATTTTTCAATTCTGCCATTTCTCCTCCTCCCTTCCCAAAGTCCTCAACTCTTTCTCTCTCCCAGCTTCTTCCACCTCACTTACCTCTTCTCTCAGTCATCTGTCCCTAAAATAATAATCAAGCCTCAAGACCTATCAGCTGTCTCTCTGACTTGAAAATTTTGCATCTTCAGGGGTCAACTGAATGTTAATATATTTTTTCCTTTTGTAAGTTCCTGCTGGCCTGCAGAGGCCGGGGTAGGCTGTCTCAGATGTGAGCATTAGTCACAAAAGAGGTGAAGTACACTGATGACTTTCTACTCAAGTCTGTGGGCTTGTTCACCAACCTCCCATAATGTCTGTGATTAAATAGACACTTCTTTAATTCTGAGAAATTAACATCTCCCCTTGACATAACTAGGACTTGTGAACAAGTACCCTTGCCTTATCCTACGTTAAAAAATTAGCCATCTCCTCCTAGCCCAAAGTCTTTCATTCTTCTACTTAAATTAATTTTATTGGCGTATAGTTCCTTTACAATGTTGTGTTAGTTTTTACTATATAGCAAAGTGAATCAGCTGTACATATACATATATCTCCTCTTTTTAAAAAAATTTCCTTCCCATTTAAGTTACCCCACAGCACTAAGTAGTGTTCCCTGATCCTTCAGTAGGTTCTCATTAGGTATCTATTTGGTATGCAGTATCAGTAACGTATATGTGTCAATCCCAATCTCCTAATTCATCCCACCCTACCTTTCCCCCCTTGGTGGCCATACATTTGTTCTCTTCATCTGGATCAGTCTTTCATTCTTTTCTATCTTTCCTTCCTTCCTTCTTTCCTTCCTTCCTCCCCCTCTCCCTCCTTCTCTTTTTCTTTCTTTTCAGAAGCAGTGGGAAGGGGAGGATAGGAAGATAATTAAACTTAGCTTGTTATACATTTTATTTGTCCAAAGAAAACTCTCAACAAGGATAATCTCCATTACTGAAATACAATGCCACATATTTATTGAATGATTTCTATGTGTCAGCAGTAAGTATCGTGATAGTGATTTGTTTCAATGGGCTAGTAGTATGAAATTTCTCCAAAACTGGCCAGATCAAGGAACTTAAACTTCGATGCCAGAAGCCAGAATTTCTACAGTGAATAAGTTTTTATACAAGGTGAATGGCATTTGACACAGCCAAAACCTTTGGTTATTTTGGTAGCCAGCTAGAAATTCTGCTCCCAGTGCTTTCTGCAACAGTCTTTAATCCAATCAACCAGTTTGGATTGATCACCTACTATGTTCCAGGCACTATATTAATCATTGTGGCTACTACAATAAAAAGATGTTCATGTCTCATGGAGGAGGGAAATATATATACTACTAAATGCATTACAGTGTGTTAACTGATGTAATCAAAGTATGAACAAGGTGATTTTGTGCAGAGGTTTGCAAACTGCTCACCACCAGTTTTTGTGAATGAAGTTATACTGGCATATAGCCACAGCCTCTCATTCATGTATTGTTTATAAATAATTTTGTGCTATACTGGCAGATGTTTTGCAATAGAGACCATGGTCTGCAAAGCCAAAAATATTTCTTACCTGGCCTTTAACAGAAAAAGTTTATCAACTCCTGCCTTAGAGAAGCTAAATCTTTTTTAGGTAACCTGAAAAAGCATCAAAGAGCTGCAAGTTTTAGAATTAGTCTTACATTTTCAAGTGGACAAGAAAGGAAAGGAGATTATAGGCAGAAAGACCATAGGCAGAAGTTGAGTAGAGACATGGAGGTACAAAAAAAGCAAGCAAGGCCCTTACTAAAATTTACTGAATTACACAGTGTATGAATTATATATATATATGTGTGTGTGTGTGTGTGTGTATAGTATATGAATATATATATATATATATGTAACTAAAGTTATTTTTTAATGTTGCCTTCTAGGGAACTGGTTCAGTGTGTCCTAATGGAACACTCCATTGAGTAGGACAATTCTACGCTGTACATTACAATTTGTTTAACCCCTCCAGTTCCCACCCATTAATGATACTAGAGTCTTCCAGGCTCTGTGACAACCATAATCACAAACATATTTGCAAACATCCCAATGTGCCTTGTGTACACGGTATATGGAAGAAGCAGTAGAAAGTGGCAGGCTACAAAGTTTACATGTTATCCAGCAGTCAGGCTGCCCACATATCTATAGTTTATGGCATTTCTGCAATACGCAAAGGTCAGTCTAGGGCACAATTGCACTCATCTCACACGCTAGTAAAGTATGCTCAAAATTCTCCAAGCCAGGCTTTAGCAATACATGAACCGTGAACTTCCAGATGTTCAAGCTGGTTTTAGAAAAGGCAGAGGAACCAGAGACCAAATTGCCAACATCTGCTGGATCATCAAAAAAAAAGAGTTCCAGAGAAACATCTATTTCTGCTTTATTGACTAGGCCAAGCCTTTGACTGTGTGGATCACAATAAACTGTGGAAAATTCTGAAAGAGATGGGAATACCACACCACCTGACCTGCCTCTTGAGAAACCTGTATGCAGGTCAGGAAACAAGAATTAGAACAGGACATGGAACAACAGACTGGTTCCAAATAGGAAAAGGAGTACAACAAGGCTGTATATTGTCACCCTGCTTATTTAACTTCTATGCAGAGTACATCATGAGAAACGCTGGGCTTGGAAGAAGCACAAGCTGGAATCAACTTTGCCGGGAGAAATACCAATAACCTCAGATATGCAGATGACACCACCCTTATGGCAGAAAGTGAAGAGGAACTAAAGAGCCTCTTGCTGAAAGTGAAAGAGGAGAGTGAAGATGTTGGCTTAAAGCTCAACATTCAGAAAACTAGGATCATGGCATCTGGTCCCATCACCTCATGGGAAATAGATGGGGAAACAATGACAGACTTTATTTTATTGGCCTCAAAAATCACTGCAGATGGTGATTGCAGCCATGAAATTAAAAGATGCTTACTCCTTGGAAGAAGTTATGACCAACCTAGACAGCATATTAAAAAGCAGAGATATTACTTTGCCAACAAAAGTCCATCTAGTCAAGGCTATGGTTTTTTCAGTGGTCATGTATGGATGGGAGATTTGGACTATAAAGAAAGCTGAGAACCAAAGAATTGATGCTTTTGAACTGTGATGTTGGAGAAGACTCTTGAGAGTCCATTGGACCTCAAGGAAATCCAACCAGTCCATCCTAAAGGAGATCAGTCCTGGGTGTTCATTGGAGGGTCTGATGTTGAAGCTGAAACTCCAATACTTTGGCCACCTGATGTGAAGAGCTGACTCATTTGAAAAGACCCTGATTCTGGGAAAGCTTGAGGGCAGGAGGAGAAGGGGACGACAGAGGATGAGATGGTTGGATGGCATCACCGACTCAATGGACATGAGTTTGGGTGGGCTCCGGGAGTTGGTATTGGACAGGGAGGCCTGGCATGCTGCAGCTCATGGGGTTGCAAAGAGTCAGACATGACTGGGCAACTGAACTGAACTGAACAGTCTAGGGCAGGAGGCCCAGAAAAAGTAGATAGCTTTCATAATTCCATCCCTTGCCATTCCCCATCCAGCTGAATGCTGACCATCTCACCAAGACTGAAGTCGACTGAAGTGAACAAATCTGCTACAACCATACAGACAGCTGAAGTATGCAGCTCCTTATCGAACAAACTGGGCCATTAAGCACACATCATCAGCGGGATTCTACCCTTTAAAATTGCTATTAGAATGCCAATAAAACATTTTAAATAACCCAATAAATAAAAGGCACCTTAAGAATAATGTGAATGTATTTCTATGTTCCAAAGCTCCACAAAGTGAGAGAGATTTATTTTTATCAATGCTGTTAATCCTTGCAACCCCTTCCTTTTCCATATTTATTCAGCATGCATTTGAGGGAAGGCACGAAGAGGCATTCTCAGGAGGAAGTGGGTTAAGAGTGTTCAAAATAATAGCATTTCAACATGCTAAGGGTATTGGGAGGTAGAAATAAACATCTTTCTCTCCCCAGCTCTCAAGGTCAGCCAACCCTAAGCAGCAGTAATATTCCCTGGGCCTTGATGAGAAAGAAATATGGGGATTTTGAACAAATGACAGGCACACTGTTATACTGGTTAGGTTGTGTGTCCATGTCTGAGAGCACTTAAGGACAAAGTTCATTTCCTCAGCATATTGAAAAGGGAGGATTAGTGAGGGTTTTAGCTGTTTCAGTTCTTAAGACCCTTTCCTGAATATGTTGCAGATTAGATTCCAATCAGCCTACCTTCTCTTTGTGCCTCCATCTCATTCACAAATTAAAACATTTTATGGGGTCCAGTTTACTTAAAATTGTGTAATTATTGCTTCATTGATTGCAAACCAGGAACCACCCACTTCTCTTAAATACAGACAGCTGGGCCATCTGTTCCCAATGAATCATGTAAACAGAGAAGACTTGAGAGAAGGATTTAAACACTTTCCAACCTGGTTCTGCCTTATTTCAAAAATGCAATCAACTGTCCAGAGACTTAACAGATGCAATGCTTAATATCTGACCTGCCAACTTGATCATCTTGTATAACACAGGAAGTTCTGGTTAGAAAGTGAGGTCAAAGCCTCCAACCTAGTCACATTTGTTTGTCCTGTTCATTGAATTAAAGTATTTCTTTTATTATAGGACATACATATAAACATGAAATAAAAATTCAAGCAGTTCAGAGTGGTACAAAATGAGAAGTAAAATGTCCCCTCCTCCTTACTCTCAGACACATTCCTTCAGACCTTTGACTTTTCTGTGTTTGGGATTTTTGAGGTTAATTACATACTCTAGTTCTTGGTTTATTAACTGTAATCTGCATCTATTGAGGCTACCCACAAGGAAAGATGGTGAATTTGGTTCCCTGGTCTTCTCTCTGAATGTAGCCAAGATCCGCATTCATTAATTCTATCTCCCCTTCTCTTTCCCTTAAAATTGTTATTATAGTCTATATAACTTCAGCTTCTTAATAAATTTTAATATTCAAGTAATACACTTAAGTCTTTATTTCTTAATCCACCCACTTGGTTTTAATTTTATAATTATATTTTAGTGCAATCAAACTTAATATTTTCCTTTTCACGGTGTACACATTTTGTCCTGTTGAAGAAATATTTCTCTGCCACAAGGTCACAAAAATATTCTCCTATATTTTTTCTAAAGTTTTGTCTTTTATGCATCAGCCCCTAAACCTTCTGGAATTGACTGTTCTATATAGATAGTGTGAAGTAGAGTTACGATTTCATTTTTTTCATATGGGTGATTATTTGTTGCAGCACTATTTATTAAACAGTGAAAGCTTGCCCCACTGTTTTGTATTGTCACTTCTGTTATATACCAGGTGTTCTAGAACACTTTCAATAATAGTGTTGGTCTGAGTCTGAGATCTCTAGTCTATCCCACTGGTCAATTTGCTTAAATTGAATTGCATACTTTGGAGTTACATGCCTTCGTTGCCTCACCTTTAAACTGAGGATAGTGATATTTTGCCTTAACTCCCTCAGAAGGTTGCTGCGAAATCAGGTGGAATAATGCAAATAAAGATGCTTTGATGGAAGGAAATTGTGAAATCAAAACGTACTAGCATCACTTAGTTAAACACTTCATATTTATTGAAGTGGTAACTGGAGTTAGGAACAGACAAATGATCTGCCTATAAGGAAAGTATGATTACTATGCTCCTGGACTGTGCTTCCTAATGCTTCAGCACAAAGCAAAGGGCACTGTATCTGATCCTACTAAAAAAGTCAAGTCCAACACTTAATCTACTAGGAGTGTCTGTTGGATCCTGTTCATGTTTTTCCAAAAATGTGATGTAATCTCTGAAGTTTGACATATTACTTCCAAAGAAGCCTGTGTCTTACATCCAATTTCAAGGTTGAATGGTGCAAGTGTAATTTTGCATAGGCCACCTCTGATAGAGCAGCAGAGATTGATATAGATCACAGTCACTTAACAACTGGCCTCTATCCAGTTGGTACCTGTCACATAGCTATTATGTGCTAAAATATAAGCCACAGTTAGGTGATTTATATCTATGCTTCATAAAATAGGAACATCTATTTACAGAAACTGGCTCATCTGCAAATTGGCACACACCTGAACAAGAAAACTAAAGTTTGATTTCAACATTAAATGGCAATAAATATAATTGAAAACTTTCATTTTCATTGAGTTAGAAAAAAATATGTCAGTCAAAGATTGAAGTGGGCAGATAGGCTAAAAACGGAATAATTTTAGGATTTGATAATGTAAGGTTATGATGCATTATTTTTCATTTTTATTGTGAGATGTATTATTCACACAAGAGAGATTAAAGATGCCTAAAATGTAAGGATTAATACTTTAAAAAAGCAACCACTCATGTATCTACCATGCAGGTTAAAATATAGTATATCACCAATACCTTAGAAGCCCGTAGTATACCTTCTATAGCACCTCCTCACTCCCAGGGGTGACCATAATCCTGGATCTTATGTTACTTATTTCCTTGCTATCATTTATAATTTTGACACCTATGTATGCTTCTCTTACAAATGCATTGTTTAATTTTGTCATGTTTTGAAATTTACATTATTCTTGTAATTTTCCTCTTCATTAGCACAAGAACCAAACTGACTAAGCATTAGATACATCTTCAGTTCAGTTCAGTAGCTTAGTCATGCCTTACTCTTTGCGACCCCATGGACTGCAGCATTCCAGGATTACCTGTCCATCACGAACTTCCAGAGCTTGCGCAAACTCAGTCCAGCAACTCGGTGATGACATCCAACCATCTCATCCTCTGTCATCCCCTTCTCCTCCTGCCTTCAATCTTTCCCAGCATCAGGGTCTTTTCCAATGAGTCAGCTCTTTGCTTTAGGTGGCCAAAGTATTGGAGTTTCAGCTTCAACATCAGTCCTTCCAATGAATATTCAGGACTGATCTCCTTTACGATTGACTGGTTGGATCTCCTTGCAATCCAAGGGACGCTCAAGAGTCTTCTCCAACACCACAGTTCAAAAGCATCAATTCTTCAGCGCTCAGCTTTCTGTATAGTCGAACTCTCACATCCATACATGACTATTGGAGAAACCATAGCTTTGTCTAGGCAGACCTTTGTTGGCAAAGTAATGTCTCTGCTTGTTAATATGCTGTCTAGGTTGGTCATAGCTTTTCTTCCAAGGAGCAAGCATCTTTTAACTTCATGGCTGCATTCACCATTTTCAGTGTTTTTGTAGCCTAAAAAAATAAAATCTCTCACTGTTTCCATTGTTTCCCCATCTATTTGCCATGAAGTAATGGGACCGGATGACATGATCTTAGTTTTCTGAATGTTGAGTTTTAAGCCAACATTTTCACTCTCCTCTTTTTCACTCTCCTCTCTCACTTTCTTTTTTTTTTTATTTTATTTTATTATTTTTTTAATTATTGTTTTAGCCATACATTGTTATGATATCACCATGGGTTTACATATGCTTCCCCTCCGGGTCCCCCCTCCCTCCTCCCTCCCCCCCGGGAAATCTCGCTGCACCAGTCCCGAGCATCAATCCTGGGCTGGCGATTGATTAGACACATGACAATTAACATGCTTCAATGCCCTTCTCCCATCTCATCCCACCCTTACCCTCATCCACAAAGTCCACAAGTCTATTCTATACATCTGCGTTCCTTTTGTTGTCTCCCATGTTGGGTTCTCATTACTGTCTTTCTAAATTCCATATATATGTGTTAATATACTGTATTGTTGTTTTTGCTTCTGGCTTACTTCACTCTGGATAATGGGCTCCAGTTTCGTCCATCAGAGTAGAATTGCTTCAAATGAATTTTTTTTTAATGCTGAGTAATATTCCATTGTGTATATATACCACAGCTTTCTTATCCATTCGTCAGTTGATGGGCATCTAGGTTGCTTCCATGTCCTGGCTACTGTAAACAATGCAGCAATGAACATTGGGGTGCACGTGGCTCTTTCAATTCTGGTTTCCTCGGTGTATATGCCCAGCAGTGGGATTGCTGGGTCATATGGCAGGTCTATTTGCAGCTTTTTAAGGAACCTCCACACTGTTTTCCATAGTGGCTGTACTAGTTTGCATTCCCACCAACAGTGTAAGAGGGTTCCCTTTTCTCCACATCCTCTCCAGCATTTATTGCTTGTAGACTTTTGGATGGCAGCCATTCTGACTGGTGTAAAGTGGTACCTCATTGTAGTTTTGATTTGCATTTCTCTGATAATGAGTGATGTTGAGCATCTTTTCATGTGTTTGTTAGCCATTTTTATATCTTCCTTGGAGAAATGTCTGTTAAGTTCTTTGGCCCACTTTTTAATTGGGTTGTTTATTTTTCTAGAATGGAGCTGCAGGAGTTGTTTGTAAATTTTTGAGATTAATTGTTTGTCTGTTGCTTCATTGGCTATTATTTTCTCCCATTCTGAAGGCTGTCTTTTCACCTTGCTTATAGTTTCCTTTGTTGTGCAAAAGCTTTTAATTTTAATTAGGTCCCATTTGTTTATTCGTGTTTTTATTTCCAATATTCTGGGAGGTGGGTCATGGAGTATCCCGCTTTGGATTATAGCAGAGAGTGTTTTGCCTATGTTATCCTCTAGGAGTTTTATAGTTTCTGGTCTTATGCTTAGATCTTTGATCCATTTTGAGTTTATCTTTGTGTATGGTGTTAGAAAGTGATCTAGTTTCATTCTTTTACAAGTGGCTGTCCAGTTTTCCCAGCACCACTTGTTAAAGAGGTTGTCTTTTCTCCATTGTATATTCTTGCCTCCTTTGTCAAAGATAAGGTGTCCATAGATGCGTGGATTTATCTCTGGGCTTTCTATCCTGTTCCATTGATCTATGTTTCTGTCTTTGTGCCAGTACCATACTGTCTTAATGACTGTGGATTTGTAGTATAGCCTAAAGTCAGGTAGGTTGATTCCGCCAGTTCCATTCTTCTTTCTTAAGATTGCTTTGGCTATACGAGGTTTTTTGTATTTCCATACAAATTGAGAAATTATTTGTTCTAATTCTTTGAAGAAGACCTCTGGTAGCTTGATAGGAATTGCATTGAATCTATAGATTGCTTTAGGTAGTATACTCATTTTCACTATATTGATTCTTCTCCTCTCTCACTTTCATCAAGAGGCTCTTTAGTTCCTCTTTGCTTTCTGCCATAAGGATGATTTCATCTGCATATCTGAGGTTATTGATATTTCTCCCGGAAATCTTGATTTCAGCTTGTGCTTCATGCTTCATCCAGCCTGGCATTTCTCATGATGTATTCTGCATATAAGTTAAATAAGCAGGGTGACAATATACATCATTGATTACTCCTTTCCCGATTTGGAACCAGACTTTTGTTCCATGATCACTTCTAACTGTTGCTTCCTGACCTGCATACAGATTTCTCAGGAGGCAGGTAAGGTGGTCTGGTATTCCCATCTATTGAAGAATTTTCCACAGCTTGTTGTGATCCACACAGGCAAAGGCTTTGGCGTAGTCAATAAAACAAAAGTAGATATTTTCCTGGAACTCTCTTGATTTTTCAATGATCCAGAAGATGTTGGCAATTTGATCTCTGGTTCCTCTGCCTTTTCTAAATCCAGCTTGAACATCTGGAAGTTCATGGTTCACATACTGTTGAAGCCTAGCTTAGAGAATTTTGAGAATTACTTTGCTAGCATGTGAGATGAGTGCAACTGTGCAGTAGTTTGAAGATACATCTTAAATTTAAATAAATTCAAATGTATGATAGGAAAAGAAAAGAAGGAAAAAGAAAGAACTAGCAGAAATAGAGAAAGAAGAATGATCATTTGAAGAGTATTAGTTATTCTGTTTTCCATCTAGAGTTGTCAAATAAAATACAGGACACCAAGTGAAATTTGAATTTCAGACAAAAAATTAAATCTGTAATATAATTATTACATAGAAGATACACTATTGGTTGTTTATCTAATATTCAAATTTAATGTGGCTTCTATTTGTTTTATTTGCTAATTCTGGCAACCTATCCCACATCTTTCAATGAGCCTGCATCCAGAAGCAATGGGATATGGAAAATGTGACTCTCTCATTTGTTTTCAAATATCATTTGACTTCTATAGTGTGATAATTTCACAGCATTATGTGTAAATCCAGTGTTCAACTATAGGAATAGTAAGGTGTTTCAGTGCTGGAGGTAAGACTGGTTTGTTGGAAGATATGTTTGTCTCTAATATGGTACCTTCCCAGGGTATTTTTGCAGGTAATTTTGATTATAGAAAACTGTATCAAGAAGTACATTCAGCTACTAATAACTTAGACTTAACTATAGCATTTTAAAACAATAAATTACCACTCATATGAATATAGTCTAGAGATAGGACATACAAGGATGACATAATCACTTTAAGTGCCATCAGAGACTCAGGCTCCTACCTATCTGCTCTACCATCCTTAGTGCTGACTTTCATCTTTAAGGTTACTTCAAGGTCCAAAATGACTACTAGAGCTCCAGCTATTCCAGGCAGGAAATATGAGAGGTAGAGGACAATATGGGACTTACCAGCAGTCTGCCTAATCTTAAATAGCTTTCCTGAAAGTCCTTCTTAATAAGGTCCACTTTAGGTCTCATTAATGGTTCCTAGTTGAAATAGAAGCGGAGAAATGTAATTTCTGATGAGCATATTACTATCCAGAAAAAAATCTGTCACTAAGGAGGAAGGGGAAAGTGGATGTTGAGTAAGCAATTAATAGTGTCAGTGATTTATTATCTTATCTACTGAATTAAGAATCCAACTCCTGAGTCGCTTCCCTGGTGGCTCAGTCAGTAAAAAATCTGCCTGCAATGCAGGAGGCTGCATGCAATGCAGGAGACCCGTGTTCAATCCCTGGGTCAGGAAAACCCCTGAAGAAGAGAATAGTTACCCACTCCAGTATTCTTGCCTGGAGAATTGCTTGGACAGATGAGCTTGGTGGGCTACAATCCATGGAGTCGCAAAGAGGCAGACATGACTGGGCAACTAACAAACATAAAATATAAACCACTGTGATTATTTCCTTTTTTATCATAAAGAATCAGTCAAATTATATTATCATGTTCAAAAAACAATTTATAAATCTGTATATAAATTTAACATACATTTTAATCCAAATTACTACTACACTGCTATAAATAAGTAGCCTCTTCATTCAAATACTTTACAAGTAATACGTTATAGTAGCATATTGAAAACCAGACACATTACTTTGCCAACAAATGTCAAGGCTATGGTTTTTCCAGTAGTCATGTATGGATGTGAGAGTTGGATGGTGAAAAAGGCTGAGTGCCAAAGAACTGATGCTTTTGAACTGTGGTGTTGGAGAAGACTCTTCAGAGTCCCTTGGACTGCAAGGAGATCCAACCAGTCCATCCTAAAGGAGATCAGTCCTTCCAATGAACACCCAGGACTTGATGTTGAAGCTGAATCCAATATTTGGCCACCTCATGTGAAGAGTTGACTCATTGGAAAAGACCCTGATGCTGGGAAGGATTGGGCACAGGAGGAGAAGGGGACAATGGAGGATGAGATGGCTGGATGGCATCACTGACTCGATGGACATGGGTTTGGGTAGACTCTGGGAGTTGTTGATGGACAGGGAGGCCTGGCATGCTGCAGTTCATGGGGTCACAAAGAGTTGGACACAACTGAGCGACTGAACCAAACTGAACTGACTGAACTGATTAATGGTTGGCACTAATGAATGCAGTCAGTCTTCCTAAAGAACACTTTAGCTTTATTGACAAATCTAACATTGATTTTTATACTAAGAATCTGTGTTTATAGGATCTTTCAAATAACTCAAGTGCAGGGAACATCATAATGTTTCCTAAACTCTTTGGAAGGCAATCAGAGATACACTATTGGGCCACGCTTCTGGCCTGACACAGGTTTGTGTTGGATGCTAAATTCATTCCCTTTGATGCAGCAGTAATCTACCATGTGCATTTTGTGACTTTCCAGAATTCTTGTTTCTCCTTTGGGCCACCATTTTATTCTTTTACCTTCTCTTGAATGGTGTAGGAGGATGCAGTATAAACAAAAGACAAACACATTTTTCTCTTAAGAAATTACAGAAAGGGTCAAGTAAGGAATTTTAAATAATGAGATCAAATTTAATTTTAGGGCTATTTAAATATTCAACTTACTAGTGATTTCCTACATAATCAAGAGTTTGCCTGCATCCTAAGATGCGTAAGTTATGTCCGAGTCTTTGTGACTCTATGGACTGTAGCCCGCCAGGCTCCTCTGTTCATAGGATTCTCCAGGCAAGAATACTAGAGTGGGTTACCATGTCCTCCTCCAGGGAATCTTCCTGACGCAGGGATCAAACCTGAGTCTCTTATGTCTTCTACATTGGCAGGTAGGTTCTTTACCACTAGCACCACCTGGAAAGCCCAATCAAGAGTTGATTCAATGGCAAAACCCTACAGTGCTCCATAAGATACCTGTGGGCTCCTTAATCCTCAACTTTTCCAAGTGTAAGGGCCAGTCCTGGGGACAGAAGGTGTCTTAGTCAGCTGGCTGCTATAACAAAATATGACTTTTCATTGTATCCTCACATAGTGGAGATCAGAGGCTGGAAGGAAACTCTCTTGTGTTTCTTCTAATAAGGTCATTCACTAATCCCATGAGGGTTCCATGCACATGATCTAATTATCTCCCAAAGACCCCAGTTCCAAAAAACCATCACACTGGAGGGTTAGGATTACAACATATGAATTTTGGGGGGACACAAACATTCAGTGCATACCAGAAGAGCTGCCATCACCTCTCCCATCAGCCTCCAAAACAAAGTTCAGGAATATAGTGGTAAATTTCACTGTAGTTCCATACTCAGCCCCCACTTCTGGACTCAGACTTACCAGCCATCATGGGTGGCTGCACACATTATGTGCTTGGACTACGAAGCTATATAACTCACTATTGTCAAAGGGGAAAAATTAAAATGACATTTCCTTTCATATATTTGTGTCTCTGATCATGGGATTCCTTCAGGCTCTAATATTCTACCTTGAATTTTTTAAAATCAAATCTCAACTCATTTTTTTAAGGCCTGGTCAGTGGCTAACTCTTCTGTGAAGGCTTCCCTATTGTCCTCAGGCAAAACTAGCTCATGTTTCCTCCATACTTTCAAGTCACTTTACTTAGCACTGACAAGTCTGCCTAGTATGCACTTCATTCTGCTTTGTATTAAATATACTGACATGTTTGTCTCTTTGACTAGATTATAAACAATTTGTATTCTAGGAGCAGATGTTAGTTCACCTTTGTTCATGCCATGGAATCCCTCTCTCCCTATGGATTTTGCTTCAAAGTGGTCCTCATCCCATGATATTATTGGGGGGAAAGGTAAATAGTCATTCTTTTTTTATTCAACACTGCTAAAGTATACATTGTAATGAAGTCACGAAGTCCTCCCAAGACATAATTCACTATGAGCCAGTATTATATTTGCTGTGCTTAGTTGCTCAGTCATATCTGACTCTTTGTGACCCCATGGACTGTAGCACTCCAGGCTCCTCTGTTCATGGGGATTCTCCAGGCAAGAATACTAGAGTGGTTTGCCATGCCCTCCTACAGGGGATCTTCCCAACCCAGGAATTGAACCAAGGTCTTTTGATTGTAGGCAGATTCTTTACCAGCTGAGCTACCAGGGAAGCCCAGTATTATCTTTAACAAAAGACCTTCTTAAACTCCATTCCAAGAAATGTTCATATTGCAAGAGCAGCAAGCTCTCCTTAAGATATACCCCTAAAATCCAACCTGCAGAAAGTATTATTGAAAGTCTCCAGTTACTCTTTGGAAAACATGAACTAACAACCAATAAAATCTACGTGTATATTTATTACCTATTTCTTGACATCTTGTTTTACTGTCTCCATATAAGGAATTCTTTTTAAGGTATGAAGCATAACTTTCCCCATCTTTACAGCCAGTTTTACAATTAATTTGTATCCATTAGTGGCTCAGTGGTAAAGAAACTTCTGCCAATGCAGGAGATGTGGGTTCTATCCCTGGTTTGGAAAAATGCCCTGGAGAACGAAATGGCAATATACTTCAGTATTCTTGCCTGGGAAATCCCATGGACCACGGAGCCTGGGAAGCTACAGTTGGTGGGTCTTAGAAAGTCAGACACAACTAAGTGACTGAGCATGAGCCTAGTGAAGTTAGATATGTAGCTACATATTTCCAATACACAGTTGTTGGGAGGAGCACTATGCTGATCTGGCTGTTATTTTGGTCTCATAGAATCCAAGGGAGGAACAATCTATTCAGTTATCAATTGGGTTTCTTTCTTTCATTATTGCAGATACACCTGTGCAAATAGAAAACCTCTAAAATCAGCACTTTGGATCACAGTTTAGTCTACTTTCTGGGCCCAGCTGGGACTCCAGAAACATACATTTCAAAATGAATATCAGAGTATTCGCCCCTGCAGTCCTTTTGGCTGGATGGGGCAAGAGATTGGCCAAGGAGGTGCAATAATAAGAAAAATGCTCAGTAGTCTCTCTGCTTCTTCAGTCAGGCTCCCAGACAGACCTCTGAATCCCCAGAGTGATTAATATTCAGTGACACTGTATTCTGAGAACTTAAATGTGGTAGGGTAGAAAGGGCTTCACAGATGGCACTAGTGGTAAAGAACTCACCTGCCAGTGCTGGAGACATAAGAGACATGGGTTCAATCCCTAGGTCGGAAAGATCCCTGGAGGAGGGCATGGCAACTCACTCTAGTATTCTTGCCTGGAGAATCCCCATGGACAGAAGAGCCTGGTGGGCTATGGTCCATGGGATCACAAACAGTCAGACACAACTGAAGTGAGTTAGCATGCAGGCAGGGTAAAAAGATAAGGGGATTTGAAATTTGCTAAATTTGACCATAATTCCTGAACTTGAGATAAATCAATTGAATTTCTTGAAATATATACCATTTTTTTAAATGTAAAATGGGGTTAATGCCTACCACATATGATTGGGTAATGTATAACTGAGATGATATAGGGCTGAACACACAGGAAACATTCATTTAATAGTAGCTTTAATCTATGAGTTGCCAAAAAAAGCTTCAGGGTAACAGACAGTCCCTTCTATTGGGCATTTGGTATGTGAACAATATTTTTGGATTTTTGCATGTACTAACAGCTCACATTTTTTTCACAGTAACTATGGAATTCTAAATAGGACCTATCAGATTGACTTCCTCCCAAAAAGTCCCACAGTATTTGCTCATCCTCAATCTGAAATCTGAAATTCCTTTTAGTTTCACTTATAGTTCATCTAAATTGCAAAGCCTCAAGGACAACTCAGTGTTTATGCAGTATTGTAAAAGGTCCCAAAAGCCGGTTTTGATAAAGAAAAGAAAAATTGATAAAGACACTAGGCCTTAGTGGATGGCTAACACCAAAGGGTAGGGATGGGTAAAGCCAGAAAAAGGTATGCTCTTAATATAAGCTTGGTGTATACATCAAGACTCTTGGAGAAAAATAATAATACTTAACTATTGAATACTATGTACCAGGCATTGTTCTAAGCCTTTTACACGGAATGTTTTATGTAATACTTGTAATAACCCTCTGAGGCTGCTACCTTATTCTTCCCATTTTGCAGATGAAAACACTGAGGGTCTAAGAAATTAGTGGGCTTCCCAGGTGGCTCAGTGGTAAAGAATCCACCTGGAATGCAGAAGAAGTGGGAATGACCCCTGGGTAGGTTGTGAAGATCCCCTGGAGAAGGGATGGCAACCCACTCCAGAAATCTTGCCTGGAAAAATCCCATGGACAGAGGAGCCTGGTGGGCTACAGTCCATGGGGTCACAAAGAGTCAGACGTGACTGACTGACTGAGCACTGAGCGCACAAGAAACTGAGTAATTTTACAAGGTTACTTACCTGCAGAGCCAGGATTTGGATGCAGTCTGGCTAGATAGTGAGTTGATCTATTATCTATGATTTTAAGCATCATATATGACAGCAGCTGACATATGGCAAATGTTGATGGTAAAATCTATGAGATGTAGTTCTAAGCACTTCACATGAATTATCTCATAATAATCCTTGGACAACCCTTGGGAGTTTCACTGTTAACTCCATTTGATAGAATAAGAGACTATGATTCAGAGAGTTAAATTACTTGTCCAAGGTCATGTAGCATATAAATGACAAATAAGCCAAGATTCCAACCAAGCACTTTGGTTCTGTGGCCTGCATTTTTTTTCCTCCTTTCATTCAAGTATAGTTGCTTTACAATATTAGCTTCAGGTGTACAACATAGTGATTCAATATTTTTATAGATTATAATCCATTTAAAGTTACTATAAAATATTGGTTGTATTCCCTGTATTGTACATTACATCCTTGGATCTTATTTTATACCTAGTATCTTGTACCTCTTAACCTTCTATATCTTGCCTCTCTTCCCATCGCTGTTCCCGCTAGTAACCACTTGTTTGTTTTCTATACCTGTCAGTCTGTTTCTGTTTTGTTATATTCATTCGTTTCTTTTATTATTTAGATTTGTGTCTTGCATGCTTAACAGGCTACCTTATACTGCCTCTCCAGGTAAAACAGGTATTACTATCCCCATCTAGCAGATGAGAAACAGGTGTCCTGTGGCTGAGGTTGCATAACTCCAAAGCAGAAACAGATCCTAAAGCCAGGGTCTCAGAATCTTTGCTTTAACCAGGACATCTGACCACTTCCTGTAGAGACTATTCTACAGCTTGGGATTTACAGTTTGCAAGGCCTTTCACAGTTTTGCCTCTGTTAAATAGGCAGCTCAAAGGCAGTTTCTCAGGCTTTGGTGACTCCACAACAGCTTGGTGGATTAGTTGCTGTTCTTTTTTGGTGTTCTAAAGCTGAGAATTCCTAAAGGGTTGATCTAAGAAGATTATAAAGAATAGCCCTAGAATGTTCTTTCCTAACACTCTGCCTCTCCATCTTCAGGCTTTACAGGAAATACATTGGCAATTATCACAGGAAAACCAATCTTTCGGCCAGCAGTACCTAACAAATTGCCTTGAAACTATTTTAGAAGTGACAGATGAGTGCCAGGTCCTGGAAGGCGTATGTTCTTGCTTCCTTAATTGCTGCCTGACCAAAAAGCATAAGGCAAATAATATTGAGAATCTTATCTCCAAAGTGCACTACTTCTGATGGCAGAAGAAGCTGTACGTGCACCTATTAAACAGGCCTACTGAAACCTTGTTTGCGCAATATTAATTAGGAGATGCTAATATAACCCAGCATCTGTGAACAAGGCAAGAAGACATCTGTAGATTATCAGGACGAGTATTTCATATTTCTATAAACTTTTAATAGCTTAAGTAGCTCAAAGTACTTTTATAAACACTGAAATTCAACCATTTAATGCCTCTAGGATATGACAAAAAGGTTAACATTTAGGTCTTCTTATTTGGAATAAAAATATTGAGATGCAAAGCTATTAAACAAGACAGGTTTCCAGATTCTTAATTTGTTGCTACATCCTTAAGTTAATGACTCTACATAGCAGTACTCATTCTAGGCAAAAAATAAGCATGATATTTGGTTTTGGGTCTTTGTGCACTTTCCTTTACCCATTCAGCAATCTTCATGTCCTTTCTGTGATTCTCTCTTCCTCACTCAAATGGCCTAATGCTAAAAGACTTTTATGATGATTTCTAAAGTGGACCAGAGCCATACTCTATGGCTTGCTCTCCACATTTCCAACTTGAAAAATTACCCAAGTCCCATTCCAATAGGACTTTCTACCAAGTGTAATTTATAAAAGCAACCAGATGACCTCAAATCCCAGTTCTGGGAAAGTATGTGGCACAAACAAAAGTGCTAGTAGGCCCAGGATTGATGCTCGGGACTGGTGCAGCGGGATTTCCCGGGGGGGAGGGAGGAGGGAGGGGGGACCCGGAGGGGAAGCATATGTAGACCCATGGTGATATCATAACAATGTATGGCTAAAACAATAATTAAAAAAAAAATAAAATAAAATAAAATAGAAAAAAAAAAAGTGCTAGTAGGTAAGACTAGCTGTAGGAAGATAAAAGAGTGAGGTAAACAACTGTCTCAGTTTGCCCATCGCTAAGGAGTTTCCTGGGACATGAGACCAGTGATAAACCCAGAAAAGTTCCAGGTGAACTGAAACAAGTCGTTTACCCAAGTCATGTTGTTTATAGTAAGCAAACAATTAAAAAAAGAACAAATGTTCATCAGTAGAGTAATGGTTGAGTAAATTAAGGGATGTCATTTTGTAGAGTATTACCCAGTTATTGAAAAGAATGAGGCAAATCTCATTATTGAATAGAAAATATTACTACAAAGAATTGTTAACTTCAAAGTTGAAGTATACAATAAAATGTCCAGTATAATACCATTTTTGTTAAAGTTTTTTTTAAAAGGCAATGAAAGTAGAAAAGTGATCAGATTTGCCTATTAGATCTAATCCTAAACGTAAAAATAACTTGGCACTTAAAAATCCAATTTTGTATTAGATAACACAGGGATGATCCACACATTTGGAAAGATCATTAGAGCAATAACTAATAGTTATTATTCCTCAGGCCTGTGAATTTTGAAAAATATATCCTAAATACACGAAAAAAAATAGAGCAATCTAGAATAACTTGGGATTCCCTCATGGATCAGTTGGTAAAGAATCTGCCTTCAATGCAGGAGACCTTCCTGGGTCAGGAAGATCCCCTGTAGAAGGAAATGGCACTCCACTCCAGTATTCCTACCTGAGAAATTCCATTGACAGAGGAACCTGGCGGGGTACAGTCCATGGGGGTCACAAGACTTGGACACTATTGAGTGACTAAACCACCACCAAAATAACTGAGAATTACAGTGTCATACCAGAAAAGATGAATGTTCAAAAAATGAACAGAAATACAAAAGAATAATAGAATGAAAGCAAACAGGCATTATTCTCAATTTTTAAGTTAAGTGGCCTAAAAAAAAGCCAAATGTAATTGCTAGTGATGGAAGTAGAGAGAAGAAGTAAAAACTTGTAAGATAATGCTTAGCTAGGAAATAACAATGTTTAATAAATAAAGTTTATAGCTGTTTGAGTTTCAAGGGAATGCAGATCTTTGATATGAACAAATTCACTATATGACATATATGAAAATAAATAAAAGTGGTTGGAAAACTGTTCTAGTGAGTAGATACAGTCACTGCAAAAATTGTGTTTTGTGAGTGAAATATGTTACAGAAGTATTCAAGACTTTAAGGAGTTGTCAGTGTCTCAGGACTTATTTCTTTTGCATGTCAAAGGTCATCCATATACAGAAGAAAATAATAATAAAAGTTAACTATAGAGTCCATGAGACTGTTCTATACATCTGTGTTTCTTTTGCTGTCTCGCATCCAGGGTTCTCATTACCATCTTTCTAAATTCCATATATATGCGTTAGTATACTGTATTTTTGTTTTTCCTTCTGGCTTACTTCACTCTGGATAATAGGCTCCAGTTCCGTCCACCTGAGTAGAACTGATTCAAATGAATTTTTTTTAATGCTGAGTAATATTCCATTGTGTATATGTACCACAGCTTTCTTATATGTCAATGTATGGCAAAACCAACACAATAAAGAAAATTTAAAAGAAAAAGAAAAAGGATGCTATTATAAAGCTAAAAAAAATAACTATAGTATACCAAATGGGTAATGATGATTCTTATTGATTAATATGAATACAAAATATTTTAACTTTTTCTTAATACTCTTCTGCTTTCCAACTGTAGCTACAAATGAAATGCAGTCCTTTTATAATCAGAAACAAAAAAAAAACATTATTAGCTTCTATGCATCACTGGGGGGCTTCCCTCATAGCTCAGTCAGTAAACAATCTGCCTGCAATGCTGGAGACCAGGGTTCGATTCCTGGGTGGGGAAGATCCCCTGGAGAGGAAATGGCAGCCCACTCCAGTATTCTTGCCTGAAGAATCCCATTGACAGAGGAGCCTGGCAGGCTATAGTCCATGGGGTCGCAAGAGTCAGACATGACCTAGCAACTAAATCACCATCCATCACTGGAAAAGGATTTCCATCATGTGGAAAAGGATAGTGTCAATGCAATGTTGGTGAGAGTGTAATGTAGAGGAACAGAACTTGCCAACCTAAAATGTCTCTTCAGGCTGTACATTATTTCAAGCTGAAAACAAGCAGCGCCCAAAAGACTCAGGAAGAACCTTAGATCTTCCTCCTAACTGCCTAAAGACTGTAGAAAAAACCAATTCCAAGAAGTGAGATATTATTAATACCATAGATAACTACAGTAAAACTACGTGGGCTAGACAGGCAGGAACCTAGAAAAGTCTGTTAAAATTCCTCTCTGGGTCTCATTGTTTTTGTTGTTGTTGTTGTTCAGTCAACTCTGTGACCATTGTTTCTGTGATGGAGTAGCCATCAGAGTCAACAAAAGAGTCCGAAATGCAGTACTTGGATGCAATCTCAAAAACAACAGAATGATCTCTGCTCATTTCCAAGGCAAACCATTCATTATCACTGTAATCCAAATCTATGCCCTGACCAGTAATGCTGAAGAAGTTGAAGTCGAATAGTTCTATGAAGACCTACAAGACCTTCTAGAACTAACACCAAAAAAGATGTCCTTTTCATTATAGGGGACTGGAATGCAAAAGTAGGAAGTCAAGAAATACCTGGAGTAACAGGCAAATTTAGTCTTGGAATACAGAATGAAGCAGGGCAAAGGCTAATAGAGTTTTGCCAAGAAAACACAATGGCCATTGTTTCTCTATGGCCCAGCACACATTTGTTTACCAATCATTTGCTTTTTAATTTCCGTGTCAATGGCCTTACTCCCCCTTGAAGTCGTAAACCACTACTTCCAACATCTTCTTTTGTTTTTAGCTAAAAATGGTATAAAGGTGAGGGTTTCAGCCTTATTGGCAAATTACTCAGTTTTCCTGGGTCTCTTCCATGTATACATGTTATTAAACTTTTGTTTAATTTTCTCCTGTTGATCTGTCTCATGTCAATTTCATTCCTAGACCAGCCAGAAGAACCTTGAAATGTAGAGGAAATTTTTTTCCATCTTGACAGTAAACAGGTGACCCCTTTTTGGAAGGCAATTAACTATATCAATAAAATGTTTTAGCTTGAAAATCTTCAATGCAGCAATTTCACTTTTCTGTGTGGATATATATGTATATATAAGGACAATCATTGCAATGTTATAATAGCAGAACTTTGGACAAACCAGTATTCATCAATGAGTTATTGGTTAAATGATTTAAGTTATGTATCATCGGAAGGACTGATGCTGAAGCTGAAACTCTACTTTGGACACCTGGTGCAGAGAGCCAACTCATTAGAAAAGACCCTGATGCTGGGAAGATTGAGGGCAAAAGAAGGGGGTGACAGAGAATGAGATAGCTGGAGTCCATCACCACTGATCAACAACTCAGTGCACTTGAGTTTGAGCAAACTCTGGGAGATAGTGAAGGACAGATAAGCCTGGTGTGCTTTAGTCCACGGGGTCACAAAAAGCCAGACACAGCTTAGTGACTGAACAACAACAACAACATACTAAGGAATAAAGGGAAGACAATTAAAAGAACAAGTAAATAATGACATGGAAGGTTGTCCATAGTATGTGGTTGAATGAAAACAAATTGCAGAACAATGTATCTGTAACCTTATTCCTTATATGTATACATGTACACAAACATACACAAACATATTTGCATGAGCATAGAAAAAGTCTAGAGATATAGAAATGAAATAGTTCTGTTAAAACAGTGGTTACTTCTGTAAAGGTGAGGGGAAGGGTGGAGAGAGACTTTCACTTTATATATTTATATATTGCTTAAGATTTTCCTTTTTAGTCATAAATACGTAAAATCTTGTTAAAAAAGAAGAGTTTTATCCTGAAAAATAAATCATTACACATGCACATACACACACACACACACACACACACACATACAAACAATCAGATAAACTCTTTCCCATTAAAGTGTTAGAAGTTGATTGGAACCATAAAATCTGACCTGAGGAGTCAGATGCAACTTAGCTGAGGGTCTCCAGAGATGCAAAATCCTACCACCAGGGAATGAATGAATGATTGAATGGCATTTTAGATTTGGCACAATAGAAAAAAGAGGTGAATAGTTTTGGGTAAACTGAGGGCAGAGGGTATTCCTAGTGTTTCCACATTATATCACAATACATGAAAGACAATCAAAATATTCTCTCAAAGGGTTTAGGGAATCATGGGCTATATCATATAATTTATCTTCAGGGCTAGTTCCAGGAAACCACTCTAAAGTCTTATGTACTTATTCCAGTCAGGTCTATAAAGGACTTCCAGGATGACCAGTAAAGTCTAATAACATGGCTAAATTTTCCATTGAATGGAACCAAAATATTTGGATAGCCCTATAACAACATGATATTCAACATGTACATTCTTCATGGAACATTATGCTATGAGTTCCTATTAATTAATTTAACCTAGACAACACTTATCAGCCCACCACCTTCACTCTCTGCTACCAAAGAAGAGAAAATAGAAAAGAAAAAAAGATGGCTTTAACCTGTTCAGACATCCTGGTTTTTTCGAAATGATTTTAAATCCTTTGTTTCTTAATTGATACTTTCCCCCTAGTAATTAAAGTATGGCAATAAATAAGGATGAAGCCTTTTATATTACTTGACAATGACAGGGTCAAGCTCTCAGTTTCAAATTCATCAGCTTGAGATGGGAAGCAGCAGCCTGATGGGGGAAACCCATCTGTCTTTATTAAGACTTGGCACCAATAGAGAAAAGCTCATTTAGTAAATGGCAGTTCCTATACCGCAAAGCGACAGAAAATTTACTGCACTGTCAGCAGGAAAAAAATAATCCACTCGGAGAAAGTTGTTATATTCAGTTCAGTCGCTCAGCCATGTCTGCCTCTTTGCAACCCCATGGACTGCAGCACACCAGGCCTCCCTGTCCATCACCAACACCTGGAGTCTACTCACACACATGTCCATCGAGTCGGTGATGCCATCCAACCATCTCATCCTCTGTCGTCCCCTTCTCCTCCCAACTTCAGTCTTTCCCAGCATCAGGGTCTCCTCCAATGAGACAACTCTTCGCATAAGGTGACCAAAGTATTGGAGTTTCAGCCTCAGCATCAGTCCTTCCAATGAATATTCAGGACTGATTTCCTTCAGGATGGACTGGTTGGATCTCCTTGCAATCCAAGGGACTTTTCAAGAGTCTTCTCCAACAGCACAGTTCAAAAGCATCAATTCTTCAGTGCTCAGCTTTCTTTATAGTTCAACTCTCACATCCATACATGACTACTGGAATAACTATAGCTTTGACTAGACAGACCTTTGGTGGCAAAGTAATGTCTCTGCTTTTTAATATGCTGTCTAGATTGGCCTTAACTTTTCTTCAAAGGAGCAAGCATCTTTTAACTTCATAGCTGCAGTCACCATCTACAGTGATTTTGGAGCCCTCCAAAATAAAGTCTCTCACCGTTTCCATTGTTTCCCTGTCTATTTGCCATGAAGTGATGGGACCAGATGCCATGATCTTAGTTTTCTGAATGTTGAGCTTTCAGCCAACTTTTTCACTCTCCTCTTTCACTTTCATCAAGAGGCTCTTTAGTTCTTCTTCACTTTCTGCCATAAGGGTGGTGTCATCTGCATATCTGAGGTTACTAATATTTCTCCCTGCAATCTTGATTCCAGCTTAATTCATCCAGTCCAGCATTTCTCATGATGTACTCTGCATGTAAGCAGGGTGACAGTATATAGCCTTGACATATTCCTTTCCCGATCTGGAACCAGTGTGTTGTTATATTAGGGAGATTTAAAGAGAAAGCATTTTAGTTATATTACAGAGGATAAAAATTTCTACCTAACAATACATAGCAAAGTAGAAAAAAAGAGTATATAAAAAGTTAGGTCATTGTTCATATTGCCTTTCCCTTCCCTAACACCCTTACCATCTAGACCTATTCATATCTTCTCTATCATTTATGGCCAGAAATAAGCCCCAGATCTACCTAAAGCCCTCCCTAATTTCAATCCAAACTGATTTCATCTTTCTGCCACCAGATTTTTCTAATGAGCATAATTTAGCACACTAAATTTACTCTGTATTTTCATCCTCTAATTATTCAAGTACTGGTTTGCTCTGCCCAACTAGGTTTCAAGTTCCTTGTGGAATGTTTAAGACACCTTAGCACTTGGCAGGGTGCTAGGCAAATAATAAGAGTTCAACAAATGCTTGATAATGAAATTTTTTATGCTCTAAACCTCATTATCCATGATGACCATCTTTGTTGGACAGGAAACTGAAAAAAAACCCAATAGCTCAATTTCTTAAATAATTCAAAAGTATTTATCAAAGTAATACACACCCAAGGTTAAAACATAATAGACTACAGGAGGGCTTAAAATGCAAAGCAACAGACATCTGTTCCACCACACCACATCTCATATTTATGTCCCCCCATAGGACAACCCCTTCTACTTGTTTAGCTGTTTAATCTTGTAGTTACCTCCTATAATTCTAAAACATACATGTACTCCAATGTTCACTGCAGCACTATTCACAGCCAAGTTATGGAAGCAATCTAAATGTCCATTGACAGAGGAATGAATAAAGAAGATGTAATATATATTTACAATGGAATATTACTCAGCCATAAAAAGAATAAATTAATGCCATTGGCAGTAACATGGATGGACCTAGAGACTATCATACTAAGTGAAGTAAGCCAGACTGATAAAAACAAGTATCATATAATATTGCTTATATGTGAAATCTAAAAAAAGAAAGATACAAATGAATGTATATACAAAACAGAAATAGACCCACAGACATAGAAAACAGACTTATGGTTACCATAGGAGAAAGGGGTGGGGCAGGATAATATTAGGAGGTTAACATATACACACCACTATATATAAAATAGATAACCGATAAGGACCTACTGTATAGCACAGGGAACTAAACTCAGTATTTTGTAATAACCTATATGGGAAAACAGACTTCCCTCATAGCTTTGTTGGTAAAAACTCTGTCTGCAATGCAAGAGACCCTGGTTCAATTCCTGGGTCAGGAAGATCCCCTGGAGAAGGAAATGGCAACCCACATCAGTATTCTTGCCTGGAGAATCCCATGGACAGAGGAGCCTGGCAGGCTACAGTCCATGGAGTCACAAGAGTTGGACACGACTTAGTGACTAAACAACCAACCATATGGGAAAAGAATCTGAAAAAGAATATATATACATAACTGAATCACTGTGCAATACACCTGAATGTCACATGACATTGTAAATCAACTATACTTTAATTCAAATACAGAAAACCAAGGTCAATATCATTCTCATTTCTTTGTAGGTTACTATTTTTCTCTCTGGAAGCTTTGAGGATATCTTTATACTTTTTACTTTGATATTTCATAAGAATATACTCTGAAAATTTCTTTGATAATTCTCTCTATCTATTCTCTCTTGAATTACTATTAGTCAAATGTTGAATCTCCCTAATTTTCCTTCTGTATATCATATTTTTAAAATCTCATTTTCCTTCTTTTAGTCTTTCTGTGCTTTCTTTTATATTTCCTCAACTCTTCCAACTTCCCTTGAATTATATCTCAATAATCATTTTTTAATTCGATTTTTAATTTGACCTCTTATTATGTATTTCAGATATCCTATTCCTGTTATATAAATGCAATGTTTTCTTGAATCTCTCTGAGTATACTAATTAGGGTGTTTTGCCTCTCTTCTCTTTTTTTTCTTCTCTCAAGAGCCCTTGACTTTTTTTTCTATCTGTACATCATTCTTTCATGTTGAAAGTTTCCTTAAATATTTGGTGATCATTGATTCTTTTGTTCACAGGAAAGAATGAGACAGTAAAAAAAAGTGTTTGGAAACTTCATATACATGAATAGGGAGCTAGTCATTTTGTTGTTGGATTTTCTAGATGCAAAAAAATGTGGAGGCTTTTTCTCTTGGACCACTCAATCTCTTTAAAGAGCAACACATCAATTTTTGGAGCTCATGGAGGATATTTCTGACTACAAGGTATTCTGTCTACCAGACTGGAAGTGGGGGTGGGTAACGGAGGAATCTATAAAAATTACTTACAAAAAATCTATAATAATTTATCCATTCCCCCACCCTTCTTATGCCTTACATCTCACTCATTCTCTTTTTTTAAATGTAGCATTTATGCAGGGAAGGGTAACTTTCTCTTTCACTGTATCACCCCTCTGCAAGAATTAAACTGTAGCTTCTTCTACACTACTTTGTCAGTTCCTACATCTCCATCTGCTTTCCAGCTTTTATCCAAGTTTCATCCACGAATGGCTCCTTTTCTATTCTCTTCATTATCATGAATTTATATCTTTTGCACTCTTTTGCTATCTCGAGATGAAGAGGTAATATATGTATGTAATCAATCTGCTATCTTTAATTTATTGAATTGCATAAACTTGTTTTTTGTTTTGTTTCTTTTTGGCCATGCTGCACAGCTTGCGGGATCTTTGTTCCCCATCCAGGGATTGAACTTAGACCCTTGGCAGTGCAAGTGCCAAATTCTGACCACTGGACCACCAGGGAACTCCCTATAAACCTGTTATTTAAATTTGAGCTCTTGCTTTGCTATTTACTTCATTTCTTCTGGAAGTATACATATTGCTGTGATGAGATTAATCTGATTTAGTAATAAAAGCCCATTTTATAGGATACTGAACTTTAGAACAGTGAACTTCAATATAGTCCCTTCTTAGGCAGAATTTTATTTTTCAGCTTTGTTAAGATGTAAATAACATATACCTTTCCTGTATCACAGGCTTGGCATGGTGAAGGGGCTTGAGTAACTCAAAGAAGCTATGTCATGCAGGGCCACCCACGATGTGCCAACAGGTCATAATGAAGAGCTCTGAGAAGGCTTTACAAATAACTGATGAAAGAAGAGAAGTGAAAGGCAAGGAAGAAAAATAAAGATATACCCAACTGAATGCAGACTTCCAAAGAATATCAATGAGATATAAGATAGCCTTCTTAAGTGAACAATACAAAGACATAGAGGGAATTAATAAAATGGGAAAGACTAGAGATCTCTTCAAGAAAACCAGAGATATCAAGGGAATATTTCATCTACGGTTGGGTACAATAAAGGACAGAAATGGTAAGGACCAAACAGAAGCAGAAGAGATTATGAAGTTTCAATACAGAATAACTATACAAAAAAGGTCTTAATGACTTGGATAACCATGATGGTGTGGTCACTCACATAGAGCCAGATATCCTGTAAAGTGAGGTCAAGTGGGTCTTAGGAAGAATTACTAAGGACAAAGCTAGTGGAGCTGATGGAATTCCAGTTGAGCTATTTCAAATCCTAAAAGATGATGCTGTGGAAGTGCTGCGCTCAATATGTCAGCAAATTTGGAAAACTCAGCAGTAGCCACAGGAGAAAAAGTCAGTTTTCATTCCAATCCCAAAGAAGGGCAATACCAAAGAATGCTCAAATTACTGTACAATCATGCTCGTTTCACATGATAGAAAGTAATGCTCAATAACCTTCAAGCTAGTCTTCAACAATATGTGAACCATGAACTTCCAGATGTTCAAGCTGGATTTTGAAGCGGCAGAGGAACGAGAGACCAAATTGCCAACATTTGTTGGATCTTGGAGAAAGTAGGGAATTCCAGAAAAACATCTACTTCTGCTTCACTGACAATGCTAAAGCCTTTATGTGAATCACAACAAACTGTGGAAAATTCTAAAGAGATGGGAATACCAAACGCCTTACCTGTCTCCTGAGAAAACTGTATGTAGGTCAGGAAATCACAGTTAAAACTGGACATGGAAACACTAGTTCAAAATTGGGAAAGGAGTACAACAAGGCTGTATATTGCCACCCTGCTTATTTAACTTATATGCAGAGTACATCATGGGAAAAGCCGGACAAGCAGAAATCAAGATTCCTGGGAGAAATATCAACAAGGTCAGATATGCAGATGATACCTCTCTCATGGCAGGAAGTAAAGAGGAACTAAAGAGCCTCTTGATGAAAGTGAAAAAGGAGCGTGAAAAAGCTGGCTTAGCAGTCAGACAAGTGCAGAGACACTTCTGATGTCAAGATCGCGATGGATGCCTAAGGAGAACGCCAAATTTGGTTCAAACTTGTTTTGGTTGGTGATGGTGTTACTGGAAAAACTACATTCGTGAAACGTCATCTTACTGGTGAGTTAGAGAAGTATGTAGCTACTTTGGGTGCTGAGGTTCATCCTCTTGTGTTCCATACCAACAGAGTACTGATTAAGTTCAATGTATGGGATATAGCCAGTCAGGAGAAATTTGGTGGACTGAGAGCTGGCTATTATATACAAGCTCAGTGTGCCATTATAATGTTTGATGTAACATCAAGAGTTACTTATAAGAATGTGCCTAACTGGCATAAAGATCTGGTACGAGTGTGTGAAACCATCTTGATTGTGTTGTATGGGAACAAAGTGGATATTAAGGTCAGAAAGGTCAAAGCAAAGTCAGTTGTCTTCTACCGAAAGAAGAATCTTCAGTACTATGACATTTCTGCCAAAAGTAACTACAACTTGCTCTGGCTTGCTAGAAAACTGATCAGAGACCCTAACCTGGAGTTTGTCGTCATGCCTGCTCTTGCCCTGCCAAGGTGGCCATGGACCCAGCCTTGGCAGCACAGTATGAGCACGATTTAGAGGTTGCTCAGACCACTGCTCTTCCAGATGAAGATGATGACCTGTGAGAAAGTGAAGCTGGGGTCCAGCGTCAGAAGTCTAGTTTTATAGGCAACTGTCCTGTGATGTCAGTGGTGCAGCGTGTTTGCCACTTCATTATATAGCTAAGCAGAACATGTGCTTAATCTTTGGATGCTGAAGGAGATGTATGGGCTTTGGAGTGAATGTGGCAGTTTTAAAAAAAATACCTTCATTTTTTGGACCTGCATATTTAGGTGTTTTGGAACACAGTTGCTCCCTCCTTGAGTTTCAAATATAAGACTGCTATAGTCACATGACAATATTGAGAGGTGGAATCTTGTTTGTTACTGTCATTCCCATTCCTTTTTGTTTAGAATCAGAATAAAGTTGTATTTCATATATCTAAAAAAAAGCTGGCTTAAAACTCAAAATTCAAAAAATTAAGATCATAACATCCAGTCCCATCCCTTTATGGCAAATAGATGGGGAAAAAGTGGAAGCAGGGACAGATTTTCTTTTCTTGGGCTTTCTTGGGCTGTAAGAAGATCAAAACACTCAATCCTAAAGGAAATCAACCCTGAATGTTCATTAGAAGGACTGATGCTAATGCTCCAATACTTTGGCCATAATGCAAAGAGCCTACTCATTGGAAAAAAAACCTGATGCTGGTAAAGATTGAGGGCAGGAGAAGGGGGGCAAAAGAGCATGAGATAATTAGATAGTAGCACCATTTGTGCAAACTCCAGGAGATAATGGAGAGCAGGGAAGCCCAGTGTGATACAGTCCATGAGGCTGCAAAGAGTTAGACATGATTTAGTGACTGAACAACAACAAAATGATATATAACATGTGAAGTTTAAGGTGTACAATGTGAAATACGTGTGTGTGTGTGTGTGTGTGTGTGTGTGTGTGTGTGTGTGTGTGTGTGTATTAGTCTCTCAGTTGTGTCTGACTCTTTGTGACTCCATGGTCTGTAGCCTGCCAGGCTCTTCTGTCCATGGAATTCTCCAGGCAAGAATACAGGAGCGGGTAGCAATTTTCTTCTCCC
>ML661245.1:942275-1001301 GCA_007570785.1 Antilocapra americana
ATGGGGAAAATAAAAATCCACCAAATAATCAATTGAAAATATTGACAGATTTAATCGGTACTGAGTAAACTCATTTGGCCAAGGTCATTAATGTGAGTGGTGAAGATAGGAGCAGTACTTGGACCAATCACCATATTTAGTCCAAGTCAGAGAGTACTATTATCTCATTATAAATCTATAACAAGAAGGTAAGAAATTACATTATCACAGTGCTAGAGCTTAGCTATGGAGGCTGCTGAGGCTGGGGGTGGGGGGATCCTTCTTGTAAAAAAAATAAGCAAGCTCTGAACCTGAGTAGTGTGAGCTAGGTTTTACTGGGTTAAAGGGTTATTTTTAAAAGGGAGAATTAGAATTCTAATCAAGACAATCCAACATTATCGATTCACTTTCTTATTTTTAAGGTCTTGCAAGCCCTTCTAGAACATTGACATTTTTACACCCAGGGGAATCAGAAGTGAGCCAGAAAGAGCTGCTGATTTGCAGAAAGTAAGAATTGGATCTTAGATAGACACAGCTTTAGTACCAGGGCAGAAGTATGATACAGTGGTTAGGAGCATAGGTTTAGACTCAGGCACACCTGGGTTAAGATTTTAAGCTCCATCACTTACTAGTTGTGTGATCTTGAACAAAGTATTTAACCTCTGTAAAATTCAGTTTCCCCTTTTGTAGTTTCTAAAGTGAACTAAACTCTGTCAAGCTTTGGTGCTTCAGGATAGGCAACTCCCTCTGCCTTAAATACCACTCACCTCCTCTAACCCTGACCAATTCTTACTCATCCTTCAGATCTCTAATCCATATTGCCACTTCTGGGAAGTCACAATTCCCTAGAGTTAGGTAATGCTCTCCTGTATCTCCTCCCCAAAGATCCTAAATACGACTTCAAACAAAAGAAATGTATGATAATTGTTGGTTTTAAAAAATCTGTTTCTTCCACACATTAGGAGCCAGCAAACAATGGCTTGTGGGCTAAATCTGACCCATGACCTCTTTTTAGCTCCCCAAAGTGGTTCTGCCTTTTTATAGAATTGATTTTAAAAAAGAAGAATATGCAACAGACATCGTAAGGGTCTCTCAAAGCCTAAAATATTTACTATCTTGCCCTTTATGGAAAAAGGTCAGCATTTGCTGACCCCTGCCATAGATCATAAACAATTTGAGGGTAAGGACTAATTTTCATTTCATGGTATGTCCTGTTCTTAGCACCATGCCTCACACATAGGCACTCAGATATTCACTGAATGAAGGAATGAATTAATGTTTATAACCAGCATTTTTTAAAGTATAATTAATGATAGAATCAAAATACAACTTTTTTTTGTCTCCCAATGTCCAATAAAATATAATCTTTTGGTATAAAATTTCTCTGTCCTTGGATGGCAACTTGGACTAAGCCTATTACTTTTCTGTTCATTCCTTCAAGAATAAATACTCCTAAAATCACTCAAAGTCACAAAACACAGTCTTGATTCAGTAATCAGGACACATTCAGTCCAAAATTTTAATCAAATTCTTCAAGTTTTACTCAGAAATAAGGTCTGCCCTCCCACCCCATGCTGAGGCCTATAGGTGTTGGCCATCTTCCTTTGGAGAAGAGGGGGATGATATCTTTTCTTCTTTCTCTCCCCACTTGCCAGCTCTGATTTGGACCCTCACCAAGGTGGAAGCAGGAAGAGGGACAAGAGGTAAAGAGATTGGTCATTTCTTCCTTGGTAGAAGAAAAGGCCTCCCACTCTCTGGGTGTCTGGATATTCTTTGGGTTCTTTAAATGTCCTCATGACTAAGGATCACTCAGCAATGTATTTGGTAGACCTGGGTTTATAATTTATATCTGGGTTGGTAGTTTACAGCTCTTTCCTTCACCCCTAGAAATCTAACAGTTATCTCCAGCCATTTTATTTCCTTTTGCTGGGGTCTCTACATCTAGGTGGTTCTATTGGACTGTGTCCTGTGTGGCCCCACATTTTTTCTCCCTATCTCTAGCATGGCACCCTTTTGATTGATTCCCAGGAAATCCTCAAACATCCCTTGCCTGATAAATTATGGGAATGCTGGCCAGTCCCAACATAGTCAACTCTATCCTCCTGTCAATGACCATGTTCGCTTTCTTGGAATCTGCAGCTTCAATTCTCTGCCTCTACTGCAGAGAACAAACGTCGAGCTCTCTGAGTGATCTGGAGAAACCCCTCTCCCTACTGTTGAGGTGAAGGAGGTAATACCTCCACCATTTCAACATTCCTGTAGAAGGTGGAGTGGAGTCTTAGCCTGCCAACAGATCTCTTCAGAAATGTGTTTTCACAAGTATTTCCCCCACTCTCCTCCACAATAAGACTTCTTTTTATTTCTTGGACTCTGTTCTGGAGCATTTCCTTTGTAAATTCTGTATATCATGATCTGCCTTTGGAATATCCAATCTATTGTAGGGCATCTATGATATTAAAATATAAAATTTTAATTTTAATATCATGTTACCTAAGCCTTTTTTTTCTAATTAGGTAGGAAACAATAGACTATCTCTAATGATATCCCCAGTTATATTCAAGTAACCTCATTCTTTTGACGTGTAAAAAATTGAGATGGCAACATTAACATTTATTGAGCATCTACCATGTAGTTTTAGAGATATTTTCTCTTCTAATACTCATGAAGAGAGTTTTTCCCTTCCTCTAAGATAATAAAAAACTAAGAAATTAATTGACTATCTCAAGGTAACCCAGAAAATATAGATTAAAAGTGAGGCTGAAACCTAGGTCTATCTGACTTCAAAATCCATTGTCACTTCATTACAACACAATCTTCAAACTTTTTTGCCAAATTATTCCAAATGGCAGAATAGAATGAACATATACCCCTGGAGAAGTCTGGCTAGCCCAATGAAGCACCACTGCAAGTGCAATATTTCTCTGAAGTCTCATGCTTGATCATAAAAGTGTATGCAACATTTGCATTTTATTTCACAATATGGTCTAATTGTCATATAAACTATCTTGAAAATTATCACTCAAATTGCCTATGTTCTCCCTATCTGAAATTCCAAGTGAAATTGATCCTCTAGAAAAATGCATCACGTTTACCCTGTAGTTTCATGAACCTTGAACATACTACTCCAGTTTTCCTATTCCACAAGGTATTAGACTATGCTGGTGATTTCAAGGAGAGTCTCAACCCATTGTAACTGCTAGAATGAGGGAAATAAAAGGATAAAAGATGCAAGACTTGTTAAAGAGAATTTGGGGAAAAGGAAAAAGCACTGCAGTAATTTCTTAAAAGTTGGTATAATACACTATTATGCTATTATTATTATGAAATTGAAAGTGTTAGTTGTTCATTCTTGTCCATCTCTTTGCAACCCCATGGACTGTAACCTGCCAGACTCCTATGTCCATGGAATTCTCCAGGGAAGAATACTGGAGAGGGTAGCCATTCCCTTCATCAGGGTATCTTCCAGACCTGGGGATCAAACCTGGGTCTCCTGCACTGCAGGCAGATTCTTTACTGTCTGAGCCACCAAGGAAGTCCCCATTATTATTATATACTATTATTATTATTAATTCCATAATAAAAATTGTTGATGACCATGAGTTTTTGGATGAGCAAGGCACTAATGATGTTATAATATTGAAAAAGTGACATGAGGACATTCAGCTGTTCTTAACCTGGAGGCCACGGAGCACAGAAATTATATGCCTATTTCTGAGAAAGTGGACAGTCCATAGCTTTCATTAAGTTCTCAAAGCAGTCGAAGACCCACCAAAGGTTCAGAACTCCTGCTACAGAGAAAAGAGCAGAGACTTTGGGATAGCACTCCTTGTTTTCAAATGCTGGCTCCAAGCTTATTAAACTATATGATATACTTCATCTCTAAGTCTTGGTTTTCTTATTTGTAAAATGAGAATAATAATATCCAAACTACAGAGTTGTTGCAAGGATTAAATGAAATTCTCTACATTAAATGCTTGACATGGAGTAAGCACTCAAGAAATGTTAATCTCCTTCCTCTTGCCACAATATATAAAACATGTGCATGCATGCTAAGTGGCTTCAGTTGTGTCTGACTTTGTGCACCCCTATTGACTGTAGCCTTCCAGGCTTCTCTGTCCATGGGATTCTTGAGGCAAGAATACTGGAGTGGGTTGCCATGCCCTCCTTCAAGGGATCTTCCCAACCCAGGTATCGAACCCACATCTCTTATGTCTCCTGCATTGGCAGGCTGGTTCTTTATCACTAGTGCCACCTGGGAAGTCCCATATGAAACACAGTAATGGGGTCACAAAGAGTTGGACATGACTGAGCAACTGAACTGAACTGAACTAATGGCATTTAAACTACAGTTGGATGAATCACTTATAATGGCACATATACCCATGATAAATATGCCTTATTTAAAGATATTCTACTTAAAGCTTAGACCCCTCCCCATTAGAAACTCAGACTAGATTCCAAGACTGATGTTAAATCTCCACAAAAACTTCAAAATAAAAGAATTCAGTTGATGCCGGAAAAAAAAGTTTCCCAAACCTAGGGAAATACATGTGCACACATACTGTTTATAAAGATGGAATTATTTAAATACCACTACATCCTGGCATGTTTGGTTTCAATTCTACACATATATTAATTCCTATAAAACTTAAGATGAAAAAAAATCTTGAATTGAGCAGGAGATCTGATTTCCTTAAATGTCCTTTGAAGAAGCTTTTACACAAACAAGGAGTCTTTGCTAATCCTACAGATTCATGAAGAAACCTCGAAGGGGTTAAAGTGGAAGGCTTAGACAAACTTTGCTTCTGAGCTTCTCTCTTATCTCCTCCCTCTAAGGCTCCCAGCCGCTAAGGCAAAGCAGAGCTGATTCACTACCTTTTCCGCACTCTCTAAACTGTTGCCTGCGAAAGAGGAACTAGGGACTTAACTATTCAGGCTGCTTACATTCAAGTGTTCAGGATGGTATATACACATCCAAAGGAACAATTCTCTTGGCTGTTCCGGGTTTACAAGGAGCAGGCATCTGAAACTGCGCTCTGAAGCTGTAAGTGGCAACCGGCGTTTTAAGTCACTAATAGAGGGTGCTTTTCTCTTTTGAGCTGGGAAGATCTGACTCTTCAGGAGAATGAAAGAGAAAGCATGTTTTGCATGAACATAGTCCTGTTTCTCTGGCAAAACAAGGCTTTCTTTCTATTTTCCAGATATTCCAGAGATGTTCCTGAACAACTTGCCCGTCGGTGTAAGCTTCAAAAGGGATTCTTAAAAGGCCAGCTCCATTCATCCCATGAGCCACGAGAAAGGTAAGAGAGACTTGGAAATATGATGATGTTATTTATGGTGGAAATGAGGTTATTTATCGGCAGGTGTGACACATCTGCACTGTCTGCCGCGGAAGATACAGCAGCTCTCACTTGAAACGCTTATTACTTAATGGCTTCAGCCACTGAAGAAGCGCTTGCAGCTGGAATTGTTTTTTCGCAGGCGCCTGTGGAACTAGATTCTCTAATAGTTCCCACCCCCATTAGTTTCTCTCCCTCACACTGGGCAGGTAAATGCAAACAGAATGCGTTAACTCCTGAAAGCTATTCCAAGAGCTAAAACTGTCTCTTCTGAGTTGTTTCACTGATCATTTTCCTTAGCTATGTGGCAGATTTCAGCTCTGAAATTCTATAAGCAGGTGTCATTTGGGAAAATATAGAATTGCCAATTATTTCAGAACTTTATCACATTAAAGAAAAGCAAAAGGAACTATGGGGAGCTCCTTGAGGACCAAAACAGGGATCAGGTTACACTTATCTCTATATCTCCAGCACTTCCTAGGGGGCCTGGTACCTGGTTTGCACTCAAAGGTTTGCTGAATATGTCAGTCTGAATATATACAGAACTTTGTTTCGCTTATTAGAAATAAGTTTCACCCTAGGTATCCCTCTCCATGTTGATGGACGGGCAGAGCTTCATATTCCCTTCTCATTTTAAGGAGCAAAATTCATGGTCTTGGTATGTATGTTATTTTGCTTTTGTGAGATTATATATACTGTGCTGACGTTGAACATAATTGGAGACTTGGCATTTCAATGTTCGTACCAAAGTCATGATTTTTTGTTGCCAGGATTTTTATTTACCAAGTTAATGACAAAACATACAATCAGAAAATCAGAGGTGCATTCACATTGCTTGTAGGTATTTTGATTTACATTAGAAGTAAACCAGATGTTCAGGCTAACATTGGACATTGGCCAGTTATTAAGTTAATCTCTTTCCATTTTCCCTTCCCCCAATCTCCCCTCCAACTTCCCTTTCTTCCTCTCTTTTCCAATGTTTTCCTCCTACCCTATCTTCATCTGTGCCTCTTAACCATTCATTTCCTCCCACCTTTTATCAGCACTTCCCACATCCCTCATCACCTTCTCACATTTTTCCTTCCTTCTTCCCCCCTTTCCTCCATCTTTCTTCCTTTCTTTTCCTAATGCCTTACCCATTTTCCTATCCCTCACTCTCCTTATCCCTCATCAGCTTTCCATTATTTTTACAAAGTCTAGAGACTGATTTTCATTTTATCAGCTTTCCAGAAAAAAATGTAGGATACTATAATCTTACAAAGGTCTTTCTCCAATAACCAGATTTTTAAAAATTATTTTGGCTTCTTTTGAAATTTCATGGTTGTTTTTCTTTCCAAATGGTCCAGACCTTCTAATAGAGCAGTCACATTATCTGTGGAACTCATCAATTAGTTAGCTAAGAGAGTTATGGCATCCTGTTTGGAAAACTTTTATGAGAAGTTGTCACAGATATAGGAACAGATTAAGAAAGAGGACCCCCTCCACCCATATCTAACTTTTCATCTACTCATTTCAAAATCCTTCAGATTTAAGGAATTGAACTGATAAATCTCTCTGAATTGAACAGGATGTTTAGTGTTCTGCAGACACAGAAGTTTTAAGAAATATATGGTTAGTTTTCAAAACCCTCAAATGAAATATTTAAAGAAGTTGACAAACTGTATATGAGAGTATTGTTATCTACAGCTTCTTCAAGCTTCATAGAATTCTAATAAATATTTAATAAATAGTTAGACTTTAAGGAAAAAGCATCTATAGACACAACTGAACTGTATAAAATTTCAGGCTATAAACCCACTCCATGTAGTTTTCCTTTAAAATCATGGAACTGAAATAATTCAAGAGCAAAGTTTCTAAAAAAGTGATTATTCCTTTTTTTTTTGGCTGTGCCACACAGCTTGCAGGATCTTAGTTCCCTGTCCAGGGATTGAACCCAGCTCTACAGCAGTGAAAGTGCCAAGTCCTAACCACTAGACTGCCAGGAAATTCCCCCAAGTGACTATTCCTTAATTCTAGGTTATACTCAGAAATTTAAGTCTTCTTTGCACAGTAAGAGATAGGAGAGTTGGGGAGGGAAATAAAAAGAGTTTCAGGCACTTCCCCAATCTTTATTATCTATTGAAACAGAGATAACACCATGCTTCTCTCCAGATTATCAGTGTTAAGTGCATGTCTTCAGTCATATCCATGCATTTATTCAATAATTATTGAGCAGCTATTGTAAGCATGGTTATATAAGAGATCACGTGCGTGCATGTGTGCTCAGTCATGTCTGACTCTCTGTGACCCCATGGACTTCAGCCTGCCAGGCTCCTCTGTACATGGAATTTTCTAGGCAAGAGTACTGGAATAGGTTGCTATTTTCTCCTCCAGGGGACCTTCCTGACCCAGGGATTGAACCTGTGTCTCCTGCATTGACAGGCAGATTCTTTTGCCACTGAGCCACCTGGGAAGTGAATGGAAGGTTGAAAAAGATCCTCAAGGAGTTTATAAATTACAACTTGGGAAAAAACACAGAAAATAGATACTTACAATATTAGGTGACTGTAACTTCTTTATGAGGGATAGAGAGCCTGTGAAAATTAGGATTTTATAAGAAGTCAAGGTCAGTTTCATGAGCTGAACTATGGAGAATGGTACCATTTCCCCAAGCAGAGATATACAAAGATAGAAAGAACAGATCAAACAAAAAAACATGAAGGCAGGGAAATAGGTGACAATGAGCATTACAGCTTGATTGGAAAGTAGGGTAGTGGAAGGAATTAGTCAGCCAGGGCCAGGGCATGGACAGCCTTGAATGCCAAGCCAAGGAGAATGGAATAAAGTTAAGAGGTAATATGTGGGCTACCAAATATATATTCCTTTTTCATCCTATAAGAATAGTTATAAATAAATCATATAGTGATGCAATGTAGAGTGAAAAGCACAAATCAAAGAAGACATATAGCTTGACAATATTTTTTATAAAGTTCAAAACAAAAATAAAAAACATAGTGTTTAGGGGTGTGTATGTGTAAATAAAAGCAAAGTAATGATTTAAAAAATTCAGAATATTAAATCTGATAGGGAGGAGCATAGGTATGCATCATGTAAATTATTATTCTCAATATTACATTCAGTAGGTTTTTCCCCCCAGGTGTTTGTTCATGGGTGTTACTAAGTAAACAAGTAAAAGAGAACCTGGAGGCACCCATGATGACAGTGTGCCTAACCAGGGAGTCTGACTCATCCAAATATGTGTACTTGGAGGTCCATGGGAGACTAAAAAGACAGTATACTATTATTGATTCTTTTCCCACTTGGACGGCACTGAGTGTTGATTTTCCTACTACTTGTGTTCTGGAGGCCAGGTGAAAAAAATATACCTCCATGTGGGCTGCTGGGGACTTCACAGTCCTGACTCTCGGGTGCTCCATTCTCAGCCCTGGCCAAATATTAAAACCACCTGTGGGCCTTTAAGTACTACAGCTGTTTGGGCCCCCCCACCAACAAACCTACTGCATCAGAACCTCTGAAGGAAGGCCCCAGATGGACATATTTTCAAAAAGTTTAGTAAGTGATCCTAAGGGCAGCAGGGACTGGAAACCATTCCTTGCAGAGTATACTTAGAAACTCTGAATGGGTAGCTTATCACAAATATAGATATCAGGGTCCTATCCAGAAAGACTCTGATCTAGAAAGCAAGGGGAAAGGCCTAGCAATTTGCATTTGTAAGACAAATCTTCCAGGTGATTCTGATGAAGGAACTTCCTTCAGAAACACTGCCCCAAAGGTTCCAAAATCCTAGGGCCTCAGGGGGATCACTCTGTGTATTAGTTTCCTAGGGCTGCCATAAACAAAGTACTACAAACTAGGTGGCTTAAAACAGAAATTTATTCTCTTAGGTCTGAAGGCTAGAAGTCTGAAATGAAAGCAACAGGGCCATGCTCCCTCTGCACTCTGTAGAGTAAAATTCTTCCCTTACTCTTCTGGCTTCTGGTGTTTACTGGAAATCCTTGGCCTTCCCTGGTTTGTAGGTGTGTCACTTCAGTCTCTGCCTCTGTCTTCCCCCTGTATATCTCTGCCTTCTCTTCTTATGAGGACACCAGTCATATTGGATTTAGGGCCAACCTAATGACCTCATTTGAACTTGACTACATCTGCAAAGACCTTTTTTTTATATATACAAACAAATAAGGTTACATTTGCAACTGGGTGTTCGGACTTCAACATGACTTTTGGGGGGACACAATTCCATCTGTGGCACTCTTTTAAATAGTTTTCAAAAGTAGGGTCCCCAAACAACCAACAGAACAGTTTAGCTTTGTTCTTTAGCTGGGATATCTAGATAGAAAAACTGTTAGTTAACTCCCAAAGCTCAATATGCAAAGGATCACCTGACAACCTTGTGCTTAGAATATGTATTCCTGGGCCTATTAGGACTCAATAGGCCTGGCGAAGGGCCTAAGAGTCTACATTTTAAGTAACGTAGGGGGTTCATGCATCACATTCTTGAGAAAAACTGAATTTAGGAGAATAAGAAAGGTCGAGAATCCAGTGGTCTGGGAAGAAAGAGCTCCCAAGAACAGAGCTTGAAATCCGCATTTGTAACAAGCTACTCGGATGAACCACTGCCTTTGGGGCTGGTGTTTTTAGGGAAGGAACAAAAGGATACCTATGTGATTACCTTTTCCATTTGTTAGTGAATCAGAAATCAAAATAGGTGTACCTTTAAGTATTGCAAAAAATGTTTCCTAGACTATAGCTCCATAGACGGTAGAAAGATACCCTGTCCCTTTGCTCTTGTTTCTGTGAACAAGGTGGTTCTGCACAGGCGATAGGGGCCATAGGTAGGTAGGCTAAGAATCTTGCAGATTATAGAAAGTATAGTACCATGAGCTATTAAATATAAACTTTAAGCTGAAGTGCTTCCAGGCTGTGGGAAAATTGAAGATTATAGGAAGACTAATGTGATTGTTGGAGCTATTTCTATTAACTCTCCTTGGGCATGTTAACAAGCAACAGAACTGGGCTAGCTTGTCAGCTCTCTGCCACAATTGTACATGGAAGCTTAACAGGTGATGGTAGTTTATGTTTTGTGTGTTTTCTTTTAGTCACCTATATTCAAAATTCATGCTGGGAAAAACAAGCTAAATCATTTTGGAAGCCTTCAACAGCAAATAGTTGACCCTATTTACACACTGGAATGTTTTTACCAATAAAGACAACATTCTATCTTTACCAATAATGAAAGATGCAGTTACTTGCTCAGAACAAACACACCCTTTCAGTTACTTCTGATCTACAAATACTGGGGAGGGGGGATGTATTCTCACCACACAGACCTAAATGAGAGATAGAGAACACAAAAGCAAAATTGGAGGAAGCCTGCATTCCTGAAAATTCCATAATTTGTTCAAGTCACACATGGCACTGGGACCTGGGGTTTGAGAAAACAAATCCTTAGATTTAGATCTTCATTTCAGTGCTAGGTTTTCCCAGTTAAACTAGAGCAGTGGTTTTCAGTCCTGGCTGTACTTTAGAGTCATTTGGGGGAAATTTTTTAACAATACCAGTGCTTGGACCCCACCTAAGACCAATAAAATCTGATTCTCTAGAGTGGTGAGCAGGCCCTACTGTGGAGATTATGATTCAGAAAGTCTAGATGGGGCCCCAGGGTCTATATTTTAATAGGTACTTCAGGTTAATGTTATGACCAGTTAGTTTAGAAAACACTGTCCTAATCTAACCAAGTTATTAGCTGCTGTCCTCTGATTGGAATTTTTCTTTAACCTTGTAACAGGTATACCACTTAGGAAAAAAAATTCATGATGATAAAAACTCAGGATATAATTTTAAAACTAAATTTCCCATCTAAAACCATTTTGCAATATATCAGTTAATTTTTATTTCAAAAGAAATCACCATCTCTCTTTCTTAGATACCCAAACGTTTTATTTTTGTTTTTGATTTTCAGGAAAATAAATCTGTTGAGGAATTTGAAGAGTCAAATCTGCTGAGCCTAGATGTACTGCTGTCAGCATCTCTGAGACCTCCTCCATCTGAGAATTACCAGGTCTGACAACACTTTCCCTCCAGCCTACAGTGAGGGATGTCAACAAAACTGTAGAAAAGTTACATTCTCTAGACTTCCAACCCTCAAGCTGTGGCAGTCGGGAAGAAATCTTACAAGCTCCATCCTTATGGGGGATTCAGAAAGACAAGAAGGGCAAAACCTCAAATATGCTGAGCTGGAAATATACAAAAGCTTTTAGAAAATCTCCCCACAGAAGAATCTAATTAAATTCATGTAATTAATGCACACATTAGGTAAGCTGTAGATAAAATAGAATGCTTTCTCCCTCCACCAAAAGATAGAAAAAGTCTGATTTAATACTCAGATATGCTTGTCCTCATATCAGTATTATAAAGCAGTTTTGCCATATTTATTTTAATCAGTATAGGAGTAAGACTGTGGAAAATAAAATATTTATATTTTAAGAAAGTGGTTAAGAAGTTCTGATAAAAAAAAAAACTATTTGGGAGAGGGTTGCTGTGCTGGAAAATAGAGATAGTGTGGCAACTGCCAAATTAGAATATCATTTTCTTGCTTATGCAATACTGACTTGGCTCTGGTTGTGATTGCTTTGATTGTGTATGAGATTGTTAGAACACCTCCAGCATATTCAGAGACAGTCTAAGTGACTGTGAAATGCCTCAAGGGCAATAGAAATCAATAAGAAATAGGTACTAACTCAAGTCTTGAGTGATGACGGAGGTGCATTTCAAGTACCATGGAAATCTCACTGGACGGGCCCATTTCCCCACCCTGGCAACAGAGGTTGACACTACTTCAGATAAGTATTCCAACCTGTATATGTATGTGGGCTTATTCCTGAGCCTCTTGGCCATTCTCCTCATCCTGCTCTTCACGATGCTCCTTCGACTCAAACATGTCATCTCACCCATCACCTCCGAGAGTACAGAAAGTGTTCCTCAATTCACAGATGTAGAGATGCAGAGTCGGATTCCTACTCCTTAAAGCCAGAATGAAAGTGAGCTTTACTGGATCTCAGTGGACCCTTGTATGTTGATGTCCAGGAAAGTTGACTTCATTACATGTAGCTTCCTGTGTAAGGCATCAACAAATTGTTCACTTAACAAGTTGTTCATCCTTTCCTTGTGTTATTCTTTATCTTAACTCTGCTTGTGGGATATCTAAGAGGTTTGACTCCTTCCTTGCCAGGAATATAGGAAATGGCAGCTGCTTGGGAGGGTAGGTTTCCATTGTAGCCAAAGAGAGGCTGGGCCTTGAGCAAACCTCAGATCACAGAAATTCGTATGCAGCTGTTGTTTAAAAAACAAACACACATGACCCTGGAAACTCCAAGAACAAGGAAAATTTGCCTTTGACAGGGTTGATTGTTCAAAGAGGATACCCTAAGAAAGGAATAAGTTTTTAATTTAGCAGTTAGACCCAAAAGAATCACCTCTGGTTATATGAACTTAACAAACCCTTTGCCAAAAGAGCAGTGATTTTACCAACTATGGCCATCAGGTTTGTCCCAAATGAAAGAAGAGACTTTAAAGACACTGTTTCAATTTTAAAAGTAATTTTGCAAAAGTAAGTTTCTAGTGAACCATCTCATCTAGAGAGGGAAAATGTGCATTTTATATCTGCGTTATTACTATTACTGGACTTTTAAAAACTCAGATAATGGTAGATAATATTACAAAAATCTAGAACAATGAGCTTCCCTCAAACCAAGGGAAAATTAAGTAAAAATATGCTTATGATAATTAACATTATATGATAGGTGCACCTTCTTTGCCCTTTTCTCCTTCCCCATCACGCTCCAGGATTGAGTTGCACTCAAATTTAAGCTTTGTTTAAAGATGGCCTTGGCAAAGAAGACTCAACTGTACTTTAAAGCAGAAATGAAATAGTCTTGGTATTCTGTTGTTGAATGATTGTGGCTTTGGACAAAACACTCAAGCCTCGGCTGCCAGGTTTTTCTTTCTGAAAAATGATCTGAGAGCTATTCAGTCATCACTAGACTCCTCTTAGATCTGAGAGTAAGAAAAACAGAGACAAAGGAGGAAGGGACTAAACAATACCATCCAACAAATCTTTATTGAGATCAGCGTCCTCAAATGTCACATTTGTCTTTCCCAGAAAATGTTCCTCCTTTCCTGATCCCTGCCAATAGATGAAGTGTTTCACTTATTACCTATAAGAGAAATATATTTTGAAAAATTCCATTCTCATGAACAGCCCTAGTATGCCAGTAGTGGGAAACAATTTGATTTTTTAATAATTTACTTTCCAAAAGGGATCCAAAGGAAATGAGTACTGTTTACAAATTAGAAATTAGAAGGCTGGTCATACTCTTGCCACCAAAGAACTAAAACACTCATGTAATTTCTACCTGCTTTAAAAAAAAAATCAGTTCTTGCTTACACCTAAAATATGGTCATCAAATTTCCACCAGGTGCTCCCTTGGGAATTGTGACAGTGAGAGAGAAGTGGAATGGATGTTAGGTTAATGGCACCTCTACCAGACATGCTCTCGAGTTTGTTACCAATTTAGATTGGCTCCTTTACTTTGATCTAAATCTAGCATGATGGTGAAATTCCCAAGTGTTTTCTACTTTCATACACAGTCATTTGCCAATACTCCCCTCTCCAAGGGGCTACAAAGTGTGAAATCCCCACATGCAGAGCTAAACTTAGCAGCAAGCCTGCCTCTGGCACACCTGTTACAATAGCACACCATAAGAGATTGCATTCTGTACCATTTGAAAGAGATGAGCAGGTAGGCTAAGAAGCGGATAGGGCGTGCACTTCCCCTTTTGACATTGTCATTTCCAAAATGCAAAAGTGATTCATATTATTTCATTTGGGAGTTTAAAGTGTCTTTAGTCACACCCAGACCCTATGTACCATTTAAAATGCTAGTTTCTGGCAGCCATACATGGACTTCATCAAAGGATGCCGATATACCCCAGAACTTCTTAAGGACACACATCTCTCCTCATTCCAGGCTCTGCCTTTTGTGCTCACAATATTTGAATGCACTTTACAGTTAAGAAGTCAGTGACTGGATAAATGAAGGAACTGATTACATTTTCAACAGCAGTGAATAGCAAGATACCCGATGCCTTGTTGCTGAATCTGATGAAGAGACAAACTGCAAATCTAGTCCCTGCCCATCTGATCTCCCCAACCCAGATTTCAGGAGTTTAAAACTGCTCCTTAATCACTGAATTGGATGAAGATTCCTAATTTATGATTATGTTACTCACCTGGAAAACAACCACCCTCTTTCATCACAACCATCCCAGGGGATCCAGATCTTCACTGAGCATTAACCAAAGTACGTGGCACAGATTGCACTAAAATAGCAGCATAACCCCTCACAATTTCCAGTGATAACATAAATGGAGGTGTATGTATGCAGATATGTCATTATGGTGACACACATGGTATTTAGTCTTTGGAAAAATAAACTGAATGTTTTCATCATAGCAAACCGTCTGTAAAGAAAACAACTTTTCCACTTATATTCATTTTTATTATATCCCCCAATGTATTAATTAACATATATTACTGCTCAAAGAGGCAGCTAGAGCAATCAATGGGCATAATTTTAATTTATCCATCTACACAAAGTGCTGACTAGGCAATTCCCTCCCTCATCCCCACTCTCAAAAAAATTGCATGTTAGCCTAAATGTATAAACAGATAGGTTATTTATATATAGATGTACTTTGCTTTAAGGTAAAAGAATGAGTCCACTTTTAATTACACCGAATCACATGAAATTGGCATTTATGTAAATAAAAAATACTGAAATATCAGCAATTTCATATAATTCAACAAAACAGAAGGACTCACTACTTGAATTCCTGAAATAGTAAACTCTCCTAATATGTTTAACATAACTCAATTTCTAAAAATGTACTTTGCATACATTTCAGAATCATGCTGTATAAAACAAGGTTTATTGTAAAAGGTTTGTGTATTATGTATTATGTACTAGGCAGGAAATATTAAAGTAAATCAAGTAAAGACAGGTTCATTCAGCCTAAAATTTCCATCTATGCCAAATCTGAAGCTTTGGACTCATAAATGAGTTTGACCACTGCAGACCCCATCATGCTTACTAAGTAGGTAAAACAGGTTCATTTAATGCAATGATGTAGTTATATTTAGTAATATATCTTATTCACCTGCATTTGTATAAAAGAAGCACTTTTTTTAAACAAAATGAATTGTGTGGAAGAAAAATTGGGTTTCTTTAGTTTAAAATCATTAATATTTGAAATTGGCTTATATTGTATATATGAAATATAATATTTGCATGTCATTTTTATTCCCTGCAAAATAAGTTCTGTTTGACTTACTGATAACAAATATCTATTGTCTGAACAATATAAAGAGTATTAGTCTCTTCATCCCACTATAAACTGTAACAATTACAAATTTGTGGTATTTATAATTTTGAAGTGTCATCATTTTTTCTTATTCGCCAACCTTCCAATTTTTTATCTTCTCCCCACTTGCAACCTTGTTGGTGTGTTTGTTTCTTTAGTAGTGAGATGTGAAAAATAGGTAATGACTATCAGCTGCCAGTGAAAGTGAGCTGAGGGGAGAGTGAGATAAGGTATCTCAAGGAGCAATATCATGCAACATTCCCCACATTGTGGGATATTTTTATTGATGTATCTTCCATTTCCTACTTTGTTTGTTTCTCAGAGCAACCCTGTGAGTAATGAGTGGAGGTATTATGAAGTCTGTTTTACAAAAGAGGACATTCTCACAGAGAGATTGGTGAGACATTCTTGGTTACACAGAGGCCAAGTCAAGAATACACTGCCCCCCAAAAAAAGTACACTGCTAATCTTTGGACTCCTAGTTAGTTTAATACTCACCTCAAAAAAGTGTCTTACTTTCTAAGCCCTGAATAGATATTCCAAAGCTATTCATTCTATTATACTCCAAGTTCTACAGAAAATTACTGAGCTCTATAAGTGATTATCTACTCCCCATGCCCAAATTCAGAACAAAGAAACAGAATTTTGCCCTCTCATAAATCATTTTATAGCTGCAGCAACACGTATTTAACAGGCAGTAGAGAAGTTTACACAAAGTCAAACCCTGCAGTTCCACTTTACATGGAAGAAGGGAAGAAGTAGAAATATAGATGGGTTATCTACCCACAATGCAAATCTTAATCGATCATTTGACTTAATGTTCACAGTCAATGCAGGCTCTTCTTATACATGACTATGATCTTTCCCTTCCTAGAAATGAGAACATCTTCTCTTAGGAAAAATAATGTTATTATAAAATTGTATAGTGTTTTAAGTGTACACAGGTATTTCATTTGTGCTCTTTAATAAATGTGGTAGCATTCAAAGGGAGAGAATTACTGTGGAAGTTCCTCTAGCTATAAATAATGAATTGTACTTTTAGGAAAAAAAAGAGACCAAAATGTGGAACATATGTAGAGTGGGAAAAGAAAATGCACATAATAAATATAAGATAGGAGGTTTTGAAGAATAATTTGAGTAGTTCCAGGAATTTCAATTCATTTTTCACATCAAGTATCTATTGATTAAATCATACACACACCCAATGGAGAATGAGACAGATTATACAGCATTCTAAGCTAGGGGATCTGAAGTTTGCAATCATAAAGTTTACTATCTGACAAAGATGATATATACTTAAATTTATTCATCCATTCCACATTTATTCAGCACCTACTATATGTGCTAGCAGTAAAAACAGGACACACTAGGTAGGCCCTGGTGAAAGTTGCAGCCTACCGGGATGGACATCTTGAATCAGATAATTACGACACTGCTGTGTTATAACAGAGAAGTATAGCATGCTTGGATACATACAAGGTGAAAGGCATGCTGCCTAGCCTGGCCTAGAGTGTCAAGGAAACTTTACTGAGCTGATATGTAAGCTAAAATCTAATGGGTGAGTAATAGAACAAATATTCCATAGAGAGAACAACGTGTGCAAAGATTCTGAGGTCAAATAAACCTGGCATGCTTGAAGACGCACAGTGAGTGAGGAGAAGTCTCCAGAAGGCTGGAAAGGTTGATAAGGACAAGAACATGCAAGGCCTTGTGAGCAATGTTGTGGATTTTTAACTTTATTTTAAGCACAGAGAAGATGAGAACTCTGATAGCAGTGTGGAGGATGGGTTGAAGAGGGGCAAGAGTGGACACAGAGAGACCAGTTAAAAGGTTACGGCAGTGGTTCAGGAGAAAGATGATAATACTTGAGACTTACCACCATCCCATTGAGTGGTAGTGGGAAAGGAAATAAAGGAAAGCAAGTAACTTTAGATAAATATAGGCGATAAAGTGTTTCCCAGGTAATGCTAGTGGTAAAGAACCTGCTTGCCAATGTAGGAGACATAAGAAACATGAGTTCCATCCCTGGGTCAGGAAGATCCCTGGGAGGAGGGAATGGCAACCCACTCCAGTATTTTTGCCTGCAGAATCCCGTGGACAGAGGAGCCTGACGGGCTATGGTCCATAGAGTTGCAGAGTCAGACACCACTGAAGCAAGTTAGCATGCAGGTACACATAGGAGATAAAGTTAGCATTACTGGATGACATGGATCAATGGAGTAAGTAAGAAGGGAGAATCTAATATGATTTACTGGATTCTGGCTTGAACAAAGTTCTAGTGGCTCTATTCATGGAGACAAAGAACACTGGAGGAAAATCAGATCGAGGGGGAGATGGATTTTGTTTCTGATATGTTTATCTTAATTTGCCTTTGAGACGTCCAAGTGCAGACGTTGAATAGGCAATTGAATATACAGGTCTGGGCTTACAAGAGAGATCAGGGTTGGAGACATAAATTTAAGAGGTGTTAATGGATGAGATTGCCCAAGGAGGGGTCATAGAGTAGACTGAATAGAGAATAACTGTAAAGTATTATAGAATACACCCAAATATTTCTCCATGTTTTTGGAGTGTCAGTCACTTGTCAATCAGGTTGGGAAAGATTAGGTTTAATGGTCCTCAAACTGAGGCAGGTTGCTTGGAAATACTTGGTAGCAGGAGAAGAGTGAGTCAGAGACAAAGTCCTCTCGGGAGAGGGAAGACTCCAACCTGAGGAGACCAAATACAAACATTAAGTAAAAAGGTTAGGAGTAGTACCATAAATAAGAGGAAAATAGGGCTAATAATTTGAAGCCAGAAGACAATGAAACAGTGTTGGTACAGGACAAATAGTGTCCTAAGAGTTTGCAAGGAACAAGGGTGGGTTGTCAAACATAGGTATGTGATTGTATTGATCATGTTCCTTGCAGGGAACAGATGGCATTCTCATTAAGGATGAGTAAAGAAATTCTAAAGAAGGGAGCATCTACTGAGTGGTGGGTAGGATTAAGGAGTTCAAAGAGACAGCAAATCACCCATGGACTAGCAGCTGCAGGAAGCTAAAACCAGTCTTAAGCTTGAAGGGGTAAGAGGAGGGAACTGTTCTTAGAATCTGGCATGTCCTATAGTCAGTCATGAGAAAGAAATTAACAATCTATGACCTTAGCTAAATAAGCACAACTATAGGGGGATAGAGGATTAAATACTCCAAACACTTTCTCCTTCACCTTCATCTGCTGGTGCAGACTGAATCCACCTGGAAATGAGAGGACAAGCAAGCCAGGGGATGCAGTTTGTAGAGGCCAGCTTCCTAGAGCAAAGAGCAGGGTGGAGAAAATGTGTGAGAATGGATCTGGAGAAGACTATATAGCACAGAAGTAAGTAGGCTAGATGGGATGGCTTAAAGATCCAACTTGAGGTTTACTGAATACTATTTTACCATAGAAAAGATAGAACATACTACAGATTTTCAAAGGAGGTATATCATTCAGAGACCAATCAGAAAAAAACAGAACCACTCTAGCTATTTCAAAAAAAGGAAATTTAATATAAGGACTTGATAATGCATGTAATAGAAAACAAATGGGGACAGTGAGACAACCTCAAAATCAGCAGAAGCAGAGAGCTATCACCAAACCTAGGGAAACAATGGAAGGAGGTGATATTACCAGAAACCAGAAGTAGGACCCTCCTATGCAGGGGCCTGCCAGCCGGAGATGAGACCACAGTCAGGGTGGAATCCGGGCCTAAACAGAAAGGGCTCTTTGGCAGGAGCTACAATGATGGAGAAGAAAGATTTTGAACCATTTTTGGTAGAGCACGCTGTGATTGAGTAATAAAATCTTTTGTGGTGAAGAGGGTAACGGAGGCATACATGCCACATATCTTTCATTATGGACCTAGATTTATTTCCTTATATCATGACTGTGTAGCATGAAGATGTAAAGTGTTAATGTAAGATTTAGCTGGGGGCAGAATTTCTCTCAGAAAGAAAACTGTCTTTATCTGGCAAAATACTCTAAGAGTACATCTTAATTGTGGACATATAATCCTGGGGGCATAGCTGATTTGGACTGGAAGCAAGAAAAACATGGATAAACATAAGAAAAGAACATATATTTGAATGGCTGTTGGGTATGAACTACAGATGAGAGGTAAAGAATACCAAGTAGACAGAGGACCTAGCAATATGGCAGGAGGTTAGAGGCCAAGCAGAAGAGGTAACCAGTCAAGATTCTTCCCTCAAAAGAACTTTGAAGAACAGCAATAGTTAATGTTCTAGACAATCCATGTATCTTGCATGGTGATATGGTGCAGAAAAGGGACTATACACACAGAGGGCAGAATATTGTTGGTAAAAACAGGAACTTTGATCTGAAGGTAAATAGAAACATGTTTTTCCTTTACCCCAAACTTTAAATAGTGTAACTCATTAGATGCCTGAAGACTCACTAATTACACGTCTAAATCAAACCCTTCAAAATTTAACACTTCAAGCTAACAGAATACCCAATGCTTATTCACCAGTCTAATATATTTGTAGGTGATGCTGAAATCTTATTCTAATACTATTTATTCTCTAGAGTTCTGACTTGGGGATATAGAATGTTCTAGAGAATAAGAGATACTGATTTCTAAATTTTGAAGAATTTCCACATTGGAGGGATGGGGAAAATTTGCTTAGTTTGAAAAAACAGAACTCAGACCAACAAATAGAATTTAAAAAGAGTAAAGTTTATAGGAAAATAACTTTGGCTTACTGTGTTTCTAGTAACAGAGGATCTCCAAAATAGAACAGCTTTTCTTGTAGAATATGGTTGAACCAGTTCATGCAGAAGCTGATGACCATATCAGAGATAATGATAATATTAATAATAATCATTAGCATATTTTGAAGACATTATGCTATGTGTTAAATGCTCTCATTTTTTAAATGCATTTTTATTTATGCTTAAAATTCTATAAAAAAGTATTATTACTATCCTCACTTTGCCTACAAGAACATTAAAAGGTTAAATAACTTGCCCCACGTCATACAGCTATAAATGACACAGAAATGAGATTCCAAACCACAGGCAACTGACTCCAGAACTGATATGCTACCATTATGCTATGTTGCTGTGCTGTGCTCAATCGTGTTCAGCTCCACGACTCCATGGACTGTAGCCTGCCAGGCTCCTCTGTCCATGGAATTTTTCAGGCAAGAGTACCAGAATGGGTTACCATTTCCTCCCCTAGGGGCTCTTCCTGACCCAGGAATTGAACTTGTGTCTCTTGCATCTCCTGCATTGGCAAGCAGGTTTTTTACCACTGCACCACCTGAGAAGCCCCGCATTATGCTATACTGCCTACATAATGCTATTGAAGTGTCTATATGGTGCCTAGAAAGATGACCTGGGGAACTTCTAATTTTAAGATTCTATATGTGTATGTGAATAAATATGTATATACAATATATGATTTGTGTATATATATATATGCATCTTCATACATATAACAAAAGAGAAAGAAACTCTTTAATCCATGGAAAAGATGAGTAAAAGATGGCTCTCTCAATAGAAAAAAATCAACATAAATTGAAATTGATACAAACTGAGAGGTGGTTTATAAAATTTTGGTTGACAAGACATGGGAAGTGAACAAGTCCTATGAAGTTGACAAGGTTGATAATTTGTTATGACTGGAATGTAATGAAACATCAACTACCTCAATCACAATGTAACTGGACCATATGCGGTGTTGAATTAGAAAAAAAGAGAACTACCTGGCATCTGAAAAAATGGAGACAAAGAGTTGGTCTTTGTTTACGAAGCAATAGTGCTATTTTTAGACATTACTAACTATTTTAAGCCTACAGAAAAATGCAAGGAAATGTTAGGAAAGATAAATTATTTTAGCTATAAACCTATTATCAAGCTTTGATGAGTCTTAACATATTGCTTCAGATTTTTAAAGAGAAATAAAATATTACAGGCAGAGTTGAAGCCCCTGTGTGCTTCTCCTTGATACTATCCCTCTTGTTCAGTAACTAAATCATGTATGACACTTTGTTACTCCATGAACTGCGGCACAAAGTTTGCTTAAATTCATGTCCATTGAGTCAGTGATGCCATCCAACCATCTCATCCTCTGTCATCCCCTTTTCCTCCTGCCTTCAATCTTTCCCAGCATCAGGGTCTTTTCAAATGAGTCAGCTCTTCACATCAGGTGGCCAAAGTATTGGAGTTTCAGCTTCAGCATCAGTCCTGCCAATGAATATTTAGGACTGATTTCCTTTAGGATTGATTGGTATAATCTCCTTGCTGTCCAAGGGACTCTCAAGAGTATTCCCAAGCACCACAGTTCAAAAGCATGAATTCTTGAACGCAATGCCTTCTTTATGGTCCAATACTCACATCTGTACATGACTATTGGAAAAACCATAACCTTGACTCTATGAAACTTTGTCTGCAAAGTAATCTCTCTGCTTTTTAATATGCTGTCTAGGTTTGTCAGAGCTTTTCTTCCAAGGAGCAAGCATCTTTTAATTTCATGGCTGCGGTCACCATTCAGATTGATTGTGGAGCCAAAGAAAAGAAAATCTGTCCCTGTTTCCACTTTTTCTCCATCTATTTGCCATGAAGATATGGGGCTGGATGTTGTGATCTTAATTTTTTGAATTTTGAGTTTTAAGCCAGCTTTTTCACTCTCCTCTTTTACCTTCATCAAGAGACTCTTTACTTCATCTTCACTTCCTGCCATTAGAGTGGTATCATCTGTATATCTGAGGATATTGATATTTCTCCCAGAAATCTTGATTCAAGCTTGTGATTCATCCAGCACAGCATTTCTCATGATGTGCTCTATGTAGAAGTTAAATAAACAAGATGACAATATAAAATAAAGCCTTGACATATTCCTTTTCCCAATTTTGAACCAATCCATCATTCCATGCCTGTTTCTGACCCAGAGGAATGGAATTGGGAGGGAGGTAGGATGGGGGTTCTAGAAGGGGAACACATGTATACCCATGGTGGATTCATGTCAATGTATGGCAAAACCAACATGATAATGTAAAGGAAAAAATAATTAATTTTAAAAATTTTTAAAAAGATTTCTCAGGAGGCAGGTAAGGTGGTCTGGTATTCCCATCTCTTTAAGGATTTTCCAGTTTGTCATGATCCACATAGTCAAAGGCTTTAGTGTAGTCAATGAAGCAGATGTTCTTCTAGAATTTTCTTGCTTTGTCTATGATCCAACGGATGTTGGCAATTTGATCTCTGGTTCCTCTGCCTTTTCTAAATCCAGCTTGAACATCTGGAAGTTCTCGATATATGTACTGTTGAAGCCTAGCTTGCAGTGCTTAAAAGGCTGTAAATAATGAAATGATGAAGGATCATATTTGAAATATTCAAATGTTACAAACTATACAAACTTGAGAATTTCCTATGCTGGTTGGCAGGCAACATTTCCTATTTTCTGATGGTATGATTTTCTTTTATTAGTTCAGAGGCCAAAAAGCACAAGCCTCTGAAATCAGTAAGAAGTCTTTTAAAGATATACACAAACTTCAGACTAATTGACAGTTAACATCTAGTAGAATGATGTGGCGACCAAGCTATAGAGAGTTACTTTAAAATTTAGAGAATAATGACCTACAGATTACAATTAAATTTTAAATTGATTATCTAATAATATCTAATATTATTCAGAATGGTTCTGCTCTGTGGTCAGAGTGGGCATTTCCTGGGAACTTAGTAGAAGAAATGTAGAATCTCAGACTCCAACCCAGACCTACTCTAGCAGCCTTCACTTTATCAATATCCCCAAGTGATTCACTTGCACATTCAGTTTGAAAAACATTAATATATTACAATATTCTAGAATGAAAAAGACTAAAATAATATAATGGAGAGATTAGGCCATGGTCAGATTAACTGCAACTTTGACTATCATTGGCACTGATCACCTATCTCTAAAAGGAGAAAAAAAGAGCTAAACTGAGATTTAAAATAGAATCCCATACTTTACTATCACTTGTAATCAATGACAGGATGCACGACCATTTCCTTAAGTAGACCTATACTTGTGAAACATTAACATCCCCATGGTAGGGCTTCCATTGTGGTCTAGTGGTTAAGATTCTGTGTTTCTAGTGTAGGGGGGTATGAATTTGATCCCTGGTTAGGGAACTAAAATCCCACATGCCACGCAATGTAGTCAAGTAATAACTACAAAATTTAAAGTTAGAAAATGAAAAGTAAACTACAAAATTAAAAAGAAAATCCATAGTATTGACAAGCCCATGACTTGATAAAATATGTTTGGCACATTACTCTCAAGTCAGAGGTTTCTAAAGTTGTTCTTAGTGTATTGAAGGATTTGGGGGAGGAAGGAGAAATGCAAAGGGGAGAGGTCAAGGCTAGACAGAGAAATGGTAGGCAACCCCATCCTTGAAGGCTGAGTGGGTTGTGGGGACCTAGTACTTCCATTCCCTGGTTCAGAACATGCATTACAAGCTCTTCTAATCAAAGGCTTATAGATTCACATCATAGTTTCTTACAGATTTGGGGAATATCATTTATTTTAGACCCTTTCAGCTAACAGAACAAAGAAATATATGTATGTATACTCATGTGCCATCTATCTACTTGTTCAAGTATACATGTGTAACTGTATCAGGATTGTTAATCTATACCCCTATGAGAAAGAACACTATCAACTAGATTACAGTGCCTTTTTTCTTTTGCTTTTAGTCTTGCAAACTCCATTCATTTCCAAAGTTACTTAAGTTGGGGATCTTAGTGAGGTGGTTTCACACATTTGTAATAAAATTAGATTGTTTAGTCAAATTCTGCATTCCATTATTTTTTTATAAAGGCATTTACTTTATTTTTCAAAAAATATTTTTGCTAGAAGGTTTGAGTAATTTTACATGATCACAATCTTTACATTTTCTTCTGACCAAAAGGTACCATTTAAGTGGACAGCTTGTCTAGATCTGCTTTTGTTAACACCCAAATACAATTAGCATGTCTGATGGTATTCCCTAGGTATTCTTAAATTATCTACAGGCCAGGAGGCAGAGCCTAGCACATAACCAAGTATGTGCTTTATAACTGCTGATTAGTTCAGTTTCATAACAAGCAGAGCAGGTAGTCAGTATATCTAATCCACACTATTAACACACTGGTTCTTGCCTGAAGGGTCTGATCCATGCAGAGCTTCTAACCCAGGAAGTAGGAAACCACAACTGCAGAGAAAGGGGGCAGCTCTACTTAGGCTAGTGCTGGCGATGTCTCAGGTCTGTTCCTTTGTTCCAACTACGAATTCAAGGTGACCAGTGTTAATTGTATTCAGTGATACGTAGGAAAATAAAATGGAAAGCCAAAGAAAAGATTGGGGGACTGCTGGCAGCAAGCAGCTGCTGCTTCTCTCTTTCTTGAGAGAAGATTGTTTGTCTATGATTGAAAGATCTAAAAGTGAAAGTGAAGTTGCTCAGTCGTGTCTGACTCTTTGCAACCCCATGGACAGTAGCCTACCAGGCTTCTCCATCCATGAGATTTTCCAGGCAAGAGTACTGGAGTGGGCTGCCATTTCCTTCTCCATGCATTCCATTATTGATGTCAATTTTTTTTTTAATTTATGCCCTAAATAACCCACTCCAGTATTCTTGCCTGGGAAATCCCAGGGACAGAGGAGCCTGGCAGGCTACAGTCCATGGGGTCTGAAAGAGTCAGACACACTTAGTGACTGAGCACAGTCACTTTTTTCTAATATCTAATGAAGTTTTTAAAATTTGTTTATTTATTTTAATTGGAGGATAATTTCTTTACAGTACTGTGGTTTTTGCCACACATTGACATGAATCACCCACAGGTGCACATGTATCCCCCCATACTGAGCCCCCTCCCACCTCCCTCCCCCTGGGTTGTCCCAGAGCACCAACTTTGAGTGCCCTGCCTCATGCATTGAACTTGCACTGGTCATCTATTTTACATATGGTAATATAAATGTTTCAATGATATTTTCTCAAATCATCCCATCCTCGTATAGTGTGTAGTGGTATCTCATTGTTTTAATTTCACCAGTCTACTCTAAAAAGTTATCTTATTTTCATATTTCCATTGTGTTTTATTACCATAAATTCTTCAGGCGTTTTATCTTTAATCTGAAGTTTAAATAGATCTGCTCAGGAAAACTTCTGCTGCTGTTTATATCATCAGTTATTATATTAGTTAATTAGTCCTCTAATAATTTTTTCATGAAAGACTGATAACTTGAAATCATGTATATTGGGAAAAATTTATTTTTAATTGAACAACACTGACTACATTTTCTTTTCCTGAGGTGCTTTGTCCATGAATGTTTAATGCCTCCACACAAAAGTTTAAGTTCAGCATGAACTTCTCCCCGCCTTTTTTTGGTTTGTTTTGATTTTCTTATATACTTACAAGATGTTAACCAAATCTGTGTTAGTACAAGTTGCAGTTGCAGTTGTACATTTACCCTGAAGTTTTATTACAAGCATATATGTGTTTTACCAGAATCTTGACTTTATTACATGTTTTCATATGCTTTTAAAAACCTTTATGCTCATTATTCAAGCCTTTCATAGTTTATGCCTTTTCTCCATTGAGATTCAAATGAATCTATTTATATAGTGTTGGAAACAGAGAACAACATAAAATATGTTGATACAGTTATTGAAGAAAATATATTTTAAAAAGAACAGTAACTAAACTATTTGCTATTTATTAGTAAAATTAATTTTTTCTCACTGTGTTTGTAATTATTAAAGTCCAAATGTTCTTGCATATAGTCTATAAACAGAGAAGATAAATTAGCAAGCATCTCAATTGAACATGGATTTATAGAAAATCTAATGTTCAGTTTTAACTATTTTAACTTACAGTCTTGTTATAGTTTAGTTATCAACATTCTTGTTTTTCTGTCAGTAAAGAGAATGTGCTAGTTCTCTTGGGGGGAAGACTATTAATCAATATTTTTCCTATGCTTTTGATTTTCAAGAGAACAGAAATCTTAAACAAGACAGGTATTTTCGAGTGTCTGGTACTGTACCTAATGAATATTTTTCTAATTAATATGTTATCATTGGTAAAATGTACTTTCTGTTTACTTCCAACACTGATTTAAGGTGACTTATAATAAAAGATATATTAAATTAAATATATTTGGAATTGACATGTACTCGCCGCTACATTTAAAATGATGACCAACAAGGACCTACTATATAGCAGAGTGATTTCTGCTGAATACTCTGTAATAACCTAAATGGGAAAAGAATTTAAAAAAGAATAGATATATGTATAACTGAATCACTCTGCTGTACACCTGAAGCTAACACACTGTTAACCAATTATACTCCAATATAAAATAAAAAATTCAACTCAGGTGGATAGAACTGGAGCCTATTATACAGATTGAAGTAAGCCAGAAGGAAAAACAAAAATACAGTATACTAACGCATATATATGGAATTTAGAAAGATGACAGTGAGAACCCTGTATTCAAGACAGCAAAAGAAACACAGATGTATAGAACAGACTTGTGGACTCTGTGGAAGAGGGCAAGGGTGGGATGATATGGGAAACAGCATCGAAACATGTTAATTATCATGTGTGAAATCAATCGCCAGCCCAGGATTGATACTCAGGGCTGGTGCACCGGGATGACCCAGAGAGAGGGAATCGGGAGGGAGGAGGGAGGGGGGTTCTGGAAGGGGAACATATGTATACCCATGGCACATTCATGTCAATGTATGGCAAAACTAACACAATAAAGTAAAGAAACTTTAAAAAAAAGAAAATAAAAAATTAAAAAAGAAAATAAACTTTCACAGAAGAGAAAGATAGTAATATAAACTAAGCAACACTGAGAATAAGGCAAAATATTATTGTGCTTCACAGTACACTAGCTTTATCAATATAAATAGTAGTCACTGTTTGAAATGGAAGGAAATTAACTCAGCACTGCTCTTTCATATGAAAGGCATATAAATACAGATACAGATACAAACATATAATGGCATTTCTATCCATCATTCATCTCCTTTTATGTTGTTTCATTATAATAGAATCTGTGTTTATTATCTCTCTATTAATATAATGGTATCATTCACTTTCATACATTAAATGTTTGTTAAGCATCTGTGTTTCAGGCACTGGAGATACAGTGGTAAAAAGAATCCTTGTCCTCATTGAATTTATATTTTATTCCCAAGTTAGTTAGAGATGTTTAACAAGCAAAGAAGTCAAATATATCATATAATCACTAAGGACTATGGAGAAAAAACAGGCAGAGAGAGAAAGAACTCAATTAACTAAAGACACATGGAATCAGAAAGAACACATACTTGTTCTATGTTTTTCATTTTTGTCACTAATACAAGAAATCTGAGACTGTGGAACTGACACTGAAAAAGTCATGACTTGAATTATATCTTGTTATTAGTCAATGCAGTGTTTAAAGTAGATAGGGTGATTTTTTTAGTGACATACTCAAAATATACATGCTTTTATTTATTTTAAGTACAATCTTCTTTTTTAAAGTTGAAGTACAGTCCATGGGGTTGCAAAAAGTCTGACATGACTAAGCACAGCATGTAGTTGGTTTACAATGTTTGTGTTTTTTTTTGCTTTTTTAACTTTTTATATGCAATCTTAGCCATGTTATTGAAGACAGACTTCTTTTGCCCTGATGGCTTTCTCTTGGTAGAATCTTAATAAGTTTGGGATTAGAAATACTTTCCTGAGATGCATGTGGAATTAGTTCTTTGGTGCATTTCTTATTGGATGTTTTAAGTTATAGAAAAAAAGCACAGTAATCTTTGAAAATGCAAATATATCTTATTCAGGATTAACTCTGGAACTTCACAAAAGAAGCCTATTTTCCCACTTTTAATTTTGCATGCCAAAAAGCTCATATCATTAGTCGTTTCTCTGGATTATATCCTTGCAATTCTTAAATGAATTGAGCCTATGAACTTGGTAATTTTCTAGTAGAAAATTAGATCCTAAGGGAATAAGACACCAAGAAAATGTGGGGTTGGAGATAGTTTTGAGTATAGGTATAGGCCTAGGATTAAAGATGTTCCATAGTATTTCAAAAACATGTGGGAGACACCAGTTTTGGAAGCACAAGCCTTGTGTACTTCTTAAGTTTGTCTAGTGACTGCTCATTTCTTGCTATGCAGAGAAAGTGTCAGTCATTCAGTCGTGTCCAACTCTTTGTGACCCCATGGACTGTAGCCCACCAGGCTCCTCTGTCCATGGAATTTTCCAGGAAAGAATACTGGAGTGGATTGCCATTTCCTTCTCTAGGGGATCTTCCCAACCCAGGGATTGAACATGGCTCTCCCACATTGCAGGCAGACTCTTTACTGACTGAACCGCCAGGGAAGGCCTTGCTATGCAGAAGAACCATTAAAACTTCATCCCTTAAAAAAAAGGAAAAGATAAGAAAAAGCTCATTTCTTCAGTCTCCAGAATGTGAGACTTTAAAAACATAACCTTTAAAGATTAGCTCTATTATTCACACTGAAACATTTATTGAAGACCAACTTTCACTCACTACAGCATTGTATGATATAAACATTTGACATATTGAGAGTTAAGAGATACATAAGGTGTGTTTATCTTATCATTCCTTAATATTTTACCATTGTGTTATTTTGAAAAATTCACAAGAAAAAATTTGAAACAAAATCATATAAGAAAATAAGAATGCAGGGTTGGGTGGGGGCTTTCCTGGTGGTTCAGTGGCTAAAAATCCACGCTCCCAACACAGGGGGCCTGGGTTCGAACCTCGTCAGGGAACTAGATCCCACATTCCTCAACTTAGAGTTTGAATGCCAAAACTTAAAGATCTTGTACGCCACAACTAAGACCTGGCACAGCCAAATAAATGAATAAATATTTTTAAAAGAAAATAGAATGGGGCTTTAGGTAGTTATTTTCCTAAGCAAAATGAAGAGTTGTCACAGTCCAGTAAAGTAGTTGTTCTATTAAGAAAAAAAGTGCACGAATGAAAGGAATGCCATACTTGAACCTCACTATGATATCTATGTACTGGGAGATATGGCAGAAGTTGCCAAGTTTAAATCACTTCTTCTCCATTTACTAGTCTATTTATAAAAATAATTCCATTTTCAAAATAATTGTACACATCTAACCCTTCCCCCTTTTCTGTGATTTTAATCCTAGATGACATATGGAAGGAAATCTTACTATTTTTCTTGGTATCATTTGTTCTTGTTTCATTATTTGTTTTGGTAATAACTTGTCTACCTTTGTATAAGTAAAGAAATTTACTGAAAATGGTAAGTTGTATAACATTACCATGTTTAGTCTGAGGTAGTAGATAAAAAGTATTTTGCATTTAGAACTGATGGACCTACAATTTATAGCTCAGCCTGTACACTGTGAGTGTACAATGATGCTGTGTAGACTATGGTGATGTCTTCAGAATGGACAGTAATTAAAAAATTAACCCTAAAAATCTACATTTTGGGGTGGACTTACTTTTGATGAAATATAAGAATAATCCTTTTGACATGAAACAGTACCTTTAAATTAGGGAAAAACATGAGAATTACAGGAGAAACCAGGATGAGGAAAAGGAAAGATTGACTTAAAATGGACACAGACTGATATATGTATTAATAGTGTGCCACAGGCGAAACATCACAAAAATTAAAAAACTTGGTGCATTAACCTCCAAGAGCTCACACTCCAATTCTGTTTGTTGTATAGTACAGTCTGTACAAAAAACATAACCTACATTATGAGCTGATTTTAGCTGATTGCTATTTGAGTTATACAGATAATGCAATAGAATTTCAGAAGATAGAAGAACCACTGTATCTTTGGTGAGCTTTAAGAAGGAAATGTGACTTAGAAAAAAAATACCATAATGCCAAGTCTTTTAAAGATAAAGAGAAAAGTGAATGTGTATGAAATGTTTTGCTTTATTTCTCTGCTAAATGCTTTTTTGTCTATTTTGGTAAGTTTTTAATCTAAGTGAAATAGTTTGTGTTATTAATGACTATTAGTAATGGAGTTCTTTCTTAATTTCAGGTTTTTCATACAAAAAAACGAGGCCCTCTCTAATCAAGATTCACTCTGTTGACCCAATAAATCATAGTCCTACGGCAAAATGTTAGATATGAGTCCTATCAAACTGAATTTTTTCCTAAACGTTGAATAAATTTTATTTTGAGAACATTGTTGTCTTCAAATAGGCATTTGATTATTAAAATCCTCAACTAGTAGGAAATTTTCTGGATTCTATTAACAGATTTTTTTCATATTAAAAAAGTTCAGAGATTTCCCTGGCAGTCCAGTGGTTACAACTCTGCTCTTCCACTGCGGGGTTGGATCCCTGGTCAGGGAACTAAGGTCCCTCATGTGGGGCAGTGAAGCCAAAAAGAAAAACAAAGTTTAATCAAATAAATTGATGATCTAATTGGCTTTATTAGGTGATTCATGAATCAGACTGCATACCACCTAGCAACTAGAAGAGTGCTCTGAGGGGTTGAGCAAAATAGGGGTTGAGAAAGAAGAATAGGACAAGGACACTATTAGCAAAAGAAAAAAAAAAGATTATTTTTAGGCCAAGATATCCACTTTTTTGAGGGGGGAAGGTAAAGGAAGGAGTTTTATCATGCAGGTTGCCTCTTCTTCCTCTGAGGCGATATAGAGGGCCCATGTGGAAGGTGACCTCATTGGTGCTGACTAAAAAATTCCAGACTGGTTGATTAAGATTAAATTTCTGGTGAAGGTTAAAACTGCAATTAGGTTAGTTGTTTAATTTACATTTGGTATCATGTGCATTAGCACAAGTCATGCCATTTTTGACCTGTGGTTTTCTCTTTAACATTCCTCAATCCAAGATGAGAGTGCTACATATAGAAAACTCAAGGGATGGGTAAGAGTCTAATCTGTAATGTATTCATAAAACAATGTGGTTTTGAGAGTGGCACTGAGTCATAGAGATATTCTCAAATCTGGAAGATGAGATTCTAGTTTTTTTTTAATTGCATTTGGGATGAAAGTATTCACCATGAATGAGGTTGTTTGGCTTTAAAATAAGCTGTGGGGGAGGATTAGTAAGAAAATGTTTTAAATACATTTATAGTCTAAATGTGTGCTTCCCATTTCAAGAAAAGGTGGGAAGCATGCAGTGCTTCAGTTCAGTTCAGTTGCTCAGTCATGTCTGACTGCGACCCTATGGACTGCAGCACGCCAGGCTTCCTTGTCCATCACCAACTCCTGGAGCTTGCTCAAACTCAAGTCCACTGAGTCGGTGATGCCATCCAACCATCTCATCCTCTGTAATCCCCTTCTCCGCCTTCAACCTTTCCCAGCATCAGGGTCTTTTCCAATGAGTTGGCTCTTTTATATATTTTCTTTCTTTTTTGTATAAATGTCTATTCAAGTCCTTTGCCTTAATCAGATTATTCACTTGTACTTGATGACACTTTTAAACTGCTGAATCAACCAACTCTGATGCCTGCTCTGACTGTGAACTCCAAATTATGTAATCCAGTAAACTACCTGTGGTAGATAGAATATGTCCCTTAAAAGAAATGCATGTTCTAATCCCTGAAATCTATGAATATGTTATCTCAGGTACTTGGCAGATGTGATTAAGTTCAGTTCAGTTCAGTCACTCAGTTGTGTCTGACTCTTTGCAACGCCATGAACTGCAACACGCCAGGCTTCCCTGTCCATCACCAACTCCCAGAGCATGCTCAAATTCATGTGCCAAGAGTCAGTGATGCTATCAAACCATCTCATCTTCTGTCATCCCCTTCTCCTCCTGCCTTCAATCTTTCCCAGCATCAGGGTCTTTTCCAGTGCATCAGTTCTTTGCATCAGGTGGCCAAAGTATTGGAGCTTCAGCTTCAGCATCCAATAAAACAGCTTCAGTTCTTCCAATGAATATTCAGGACTGATTTCCTTTAGGACTGACTGGCTTGATCTCCTTGCTGTACAAGGGACTTTCAAGAGTATTCTCCAGCACCATAGGGTTAACTGCCAGATAGATATGATGCCAGAAGATGAGCACCCCAGGTTAGAAGGTGTCCAATATACTGGGGATGCCCTGTGCATGCTCGGTTATTTTCAACTCTTTGCGACCTTATGGATTGTAGGCTGCCAGGCTCCTCTGTCTATGGGATTTTCCAGGCAATAATACTTGAGTGGGTTGCCATTTCCTTCTCCAGGGGATGTTTCTAATCCAGGGATCAAACCTGCATCTCCTGTGGCTTCTGCATTAGCAGGCATATTCTTTACCACTGAGCTACCTGGGAAGCCCAAGTGGCTAGGATTAACTACTGAAAACCAAAACCATCAACCTCTACACTCAGGTGGGACATTAAGGACAGAAATTACCTACCCTCCCAAACATACACATTGAGTTCAGTTCAGTCACTCAGTCGTGTCCGACTCTTTGCAACCCCATGAATCGCAGCACGCCAGGCCTCCCTGTCCATCACCAACTCCCAGAGTCTACCCAAACCCATGTCCATCGAGTCAGTGATGCCATCCAGTCATCTAATCCTCTGTAGTCCCCTTCTCCTCCTGCCCTCAATCCTTCCCAGCATCAGGGTCTTTTCCAATGACTCAACTCTTCACATGAGGTGGCCAAAGTATTGGAGTTTCAGCTTCAACATCAGTCCTTCCAATGAACACCCAGGACTGATCTCCTTTAGGATGGACTGGTTGGCTCTCCTTGCAGTCCAAGGAACTCTCAAGAGTCTTCTCCAACACCACACTTCAAAAGCATCCATTCTTCGGCGCTCAGCTTTATTCACCATCCAACTCTCACATCCATACATGACTACTGGAAAAACCATAGCCTTGTCTAGATGGACTTTTGATGGCAGAGTAATGTGTCTGCTTTTTAATATGCTGTCTAGGTTGGTCATAACTTTCCTTCCAAGGAGTAAGCGTCTTTTAATTTCATGGCTGCAATCACCATCTGCAGTGATTTTGAAGCCCCAAAATATAAAGTCTGACACTGTTTTCATTGTTTCCCCATCTTTTTCCCAGGAATTGATGGGACCAGATGCCGTGATCTTAATTTTCTGAATGTTGGGCTATAAGCCAACTTTTTCACTCTCCTCTTTCACTTTCATCAAGAGGCTTTTTCGTTCCTCTTCACTTTCTGACATAAGGGTGGTGTCGTCTGCATATCTGAAGTTATTGATATTTCTCCTGCCAATCTTGATTCCAGCTGTGCTTCTTCCAGCACAGTGTTTCTCATGATGTACTCTGCATATAAGTTAAATAAGCTTGGTGACAATATACAGTCTTGATGTACTCCTTTTTCTATTTGGAACCAGTCTGTTGTTCCATGTCCAGTTCTAACTGTTGCTTCCTGACCTGCATACAGGTTTCTCAAGAGACAAGTCAGATGGTCTGGTAATCCCATCTCTTTCAGAATTTTCCACAGTCTATTGTGATCCACACAGTCAAAGGCTTTGGCATAGTCAATAAAGCACAAATAGATGTTTTTCTGGAACTCACTTGCATTTTCGATGATCTAGTGAATGTTGGCAATTTGATCTCCGGTTCCTCTGCCTTTTGTTAAACCAGCTTGAACATCTGGAAGTTCACAGTTCGTGTATTGCTGAAGCCTGGCTTAGAGATTTTTAGCATTACTTTAGTAGTGTGTGAGACGAGTGCAATTGTGCAGTAGTTTCTACATTCTTTGACGTTGCCTTTCTTTGGGTGCATGCATGCATGCTAAGTTACTTCAGTCATGTCCAACTCTGCAACCCCATGGACTGTAACCTACCAGGTTCCTCTATCCACGGGATTCTCCAGGTGAGAATACTGAAGTGGGTTGCCATTTCCTTCTCCAAGGGATCTTCCCAACCTCGGGATCAAACCCATGTCCCTTACATCTCCTGCATTGGCAGACAGGTTCTGTACCACTAGCGCCACCTGGGAAGCCCCATTGTTTGGTGATGTGTTCTGTAAATGTCAGTGAGGTCTGGTTGGTTGATAGTGGTGTTTGAGTCTACTAAATATATGCTAATTTTCTACCCATTTATTTTATTCATTTTTTAGAGAGGGGTATAGAGTTTTCTAGATTATAGTTGTGGATTTGTCTGTTTTTCCTTGCAGTTTTATCAACTTACGCCTCATAAACTTTGAAGTCCTGTTAGTTGATGCATAAACAACTTAGAGGATTGTTATGTCTTCTTGTTTAGTTGACCTTATTATCATTGTTAAATAAATTACTTTATCTCTGGTAATGTTTTGCTCTGAAATCAACTTTGTCTGATAGTCACATAACCACCCCAGCTTTCTTTTGATTAGTGTTAGCATGCTATATCTTTTTCTATCCTTTTATTTTAAACCTATTTGTGCCTTTAAAGGGTATTCCCCTCTTATATAGCACATGGAACTCTGCTCAATGTTATGTGCCAGCCTGGATGGGAGAGGGGTTTGGGGGAGAATGGATATATGTATATGTATGGCTGAGTCCTTCCACTCTTCACCTGAAACTATCACAACATTGTTTATCAGCTATACCCCAATACAAAAAAAAAATTAAAGTTTGGGGGGAAAAAGTGTGCTTCCTGCAGGCAGAGTATAGCTGTGTCTTAACTTTTATCCCATATGACAATCACTGCCTTTTAATTTGGATGTTTTAACCATTCGCTTTAGGTTTGAGTGTATCATGAAATTATTTGTTTCTATGCGTTGCATCTTTTTTGTTCAGTCTTCTCTCTGCCTTCTTTTAGATTAATTAGTTATTTTTATGATCCCATTTTATCTAATTTGTTGCCTTGTTAGCTATAACAATTTGTTTTGTTATTTTAGTGATTGCTCTAAGGTATTTTGTATGCACATTTAACTTGTTACAGTATACCTTCAAGTGATATTACTCCACTTCACATATAGTAAAAGAACCTTACAATTACATATTGTCATTTCTCCCCTCACAACCTTCATGCTATTGTTGTTGTATTTTTTTAGTTTTGTATATGCTCTAAATCACACAATGCATTGTTATCTTTTTTGTTTAAACAATTTTTTTATTAGTTTTGCCATACAATGACATGATATCACCATGGGTTTACATATGCTCCCCCTCCAGAACCCCCCTCCCTCCTCCCTCCCCCCGGGCATCAATCCTGGGCTGGCGATTGATTAGATATATGATAATTAACATGTTTCAATGCCATTCTCACATATCCCACCCTTGCCCTCATCCACAGAGTCCATGAGTCTATTCTATACATCTGCATTCCTTTTGCTGTCTCGCATGCTGGGTTCTCGTTACCATCTTTCTAAATTCCATATATATGTGTTAATATACTGTATTGTTGTTTTTGCTTCTGGCTTACTTCACTCTGGATAATGGGCTCCAGTTTCGTCCATCTGAGTAGAACTGATTCAAATGATTTTTTTTTAATGCTGAGTAATATTCCATTGTGTATATGTACCACAGCTTTCTTATCCATTCGTCAGTTGATGGGCATCTAGGTTGCTTCCATGTCCTGGCTATTGTAAACAATGCGGTGATGAACATTGGGGTACACGTGGCTCTTTCAATTCTGGTTTCCTCGGTGTATATGCCCAGCAGTGGGATTGCTGGGTCATATGGCAGGTCTATTTGCAGTTTTTTAAGGAACCTCCACACTGTTTTCCATAGTGGCTGTACTAGTTTGCAATCCCCCCAACAGTGTAAGAGAGTTCCCTTTTCTCCACATCCTCTCCAGCATTTATTACTTGTAGATTTTTGGATTGCAGCCATTCTGAGTGGTGTAAAGTGATATCTCATTGTGGTTTTGATTTGCATTTCTCTGATAATGAGTGATATTGAGCATCTTTTCATGTGTTTGTTAGCCATTTTTATGTCTTCTTTGGAGAAATGTCTGCTAAGTTCTTAAAGAAACTGAAATAAGAAGAAAAGTCTTATATGGTTACCAATTCCAGTGTTCTTCTTGCTTTTTGTTTAAATCAATACTTCCATCTGGTATCTGCCTGAAGAATATCCTTTAGTAAAATATAGATAATTTTAGGATAAAACTAATGCTTCCTTCTAGCATATACTCCTTGTGGCATTTTATAATCTTTTTCATTTGCTAGTAGGAATTTGGGCCCCACATGGCTCAGTGATAAAGAACCTACCTGCTAATGCAGGAGATGTAAGAGACACAGGTTCAATCCTTAGGTTGGGAAGATCTCCTGGAGGAGGGCATGGCAACCCACTCCATTTAGGTTTGAATGTCTCCACTTATTTTTAATCCGAATTTTTCATTTTGTTTGATCATTTATTAAACTGTGTATGTGCTACTGCTATCAGAGTGGGTTGACAGGAATACTGGAGTGAGTTGCCATTTCCTTATTCAGGGGATCTTCCCAATCCAGGGATCAAACCTGAATCTCTTATGTCTCCTGCACTGGTAGGCAGGTTCTTTACCACTAGCGCCACCTGGGAAGCCCATAAAAATAGAAGTGATCTCACAAACTCAGTATTGCTGCATAATTTTGAGGTAGAAAACATGGACATGTACATAATAAAGAAAAATTCTTGCCTCCATTCAAATAAATATGATAATTAAAAGAAACATATGAAACATGTTAAAAGCAAATTTTAAATATGCTGATGACTATTTCTTTAAAACTTAATGAAAGCAAACTGTTTCTCATGACAGTTATGCTCATTCATATTGGATTTATGTATATAATTAATCAAAAACAAAGTAGTTACCCAGTAATGACTAATACAATAAAGATGAGATTCTGAAACAGGCAATTGAATATGCATCACTTGCTTTTCACATGTAAATTCCATTACTAACAGAGCATTACTGTTCCCTTGTATTTCTATATAACACTGTAGCTAATAGGTGTTAGCTACATGATAGAATAAGGAGAGAAAAGGTCTTTATGTTGCATTTGCAAGTTTATAAGAAGCAAAAATAAATCTAGATTTAAATCACAGCAGAAGCTCTTCCTAACCTGGGCACTTAACAAATAGTTTAGGATGAGAATGCAACTAACAGATTTGTATCTAATCTCCAATTCAGCTGTAAATTCTCCGGTGGGCATTGTTCTGTCTCCTTTTCTCCAGGAGCAAAATGTACAAAGCATTTTTTTCAACTCTAGATTCAAATGAATGTAAATAGCTGAATTCTTTCAGACTTAGAGCCTCTAGCTTTTGCCTAGAATGACTAATGCCTGAGCATTTGCCTAGAATCACTACATCTATAAACAGGTCAATATATCTCTTGAAGAAAAATGTAGATTTTCCAAGTGTTCTGCATCTTTTACTTATGTATCAAGAGGGTAGGGAAATGAACAGAACAGAGACATCTCAGTTAGAAACTGCCTGCTGGCCTAGCATCAGAACCATTTTTCCCCCAATTTAGTTAGTAGAATAAATAAGAACTATTCACTTACATCTGTGCTGGGTATACAATCCCCTAATAAGCACAGTGGAAGGAAAACTTGATAAGTTCCATCCTTATCCTCAAGTAACATATATATGTCATTTGGATAAGTAGACATGATTTAATAAAGGAGCATAGGGCATCCATAAAGGCTTTCTTCATCTTATTAATGGCATCACCATTTGCTCAGGAAACTTTTTCACTCCTACATCCAACTCATCAATGAATCCTGTTCTCTCTGTCTTCCAAACATGTCCAGAATCCACTACTTCATACGACCTCCATAGCTACTATCCTGGTTCAGACCACTGTCATCTGCAGGGCAGGAAAATTTTGTCCTCTATGCTCTTAGAGTGTCCAGCTTGGCTTAAGAATTTAACTGATATAAAACAGATTAACAGAAGAAAAGTATGCAAGTGTTAACTTTTTTTTACATGTACATGGGAGTCTTCATTAGAAAAATGAAGATCCAAAGAAGCAATTAGAGTTGAATACTTATGTACTGAACTAGAGGAACTTTTCAGGTGGTGCTATCGATAAAGAACCTGCCTGCCAATGTAGGAGATGTAAGAGACATGGGTTTGATCCCTGGATTTGGAAGATCCCTTGGAGGAGGGCATGGCAGCCCACTCCAGTATTCTTGCCTAGAGAATCCCATGGAGAGAGGAGCCTGGCAGGCTATAGTCCATAGTGTTGCAAAGAGTCAGACATGACTGAAGCAACTTAGCATGCACATACTGAATTGGACAAAGAGTAGTAAATTGTGAAAATGTGACAAGACAAAGGGCATTTAATTGGGTGGAGAAGTGACTAGGGATATAAACATTAGTTTAACAAGGTTTGTTTATACGGATTTCTCTTAGCCTCAACTTCCTATCCTTGGAGATAGAATGTCTCTTCCTTTCTGGTATAGGGAAGACATTGTCAGGGAGGAAGAAAATTTCCTCTCTCCTTCTAGGGTTCTTCTGGCTGCTCTAAGAATTAAATTAACATAAAACCGGTTGGGACTTCCCTGGGGGTCCAGTGGTTAGGACTCTCTACCTCCACTGCAGGGGGCCCTGGTCTCGGAACACAGATACCATACCACATGAACTGTGGCATGCCCTCTCCCCAATAAAACAAACAAAAACATGAAACAGATTAACATGATGAAATCAACAAAATCTATAACATGTATACATGGGAAAGACCCAGATTTTGGACACAATGTGAATGCTGTTTACTAGGCCCTAATAAATTCCACCCACAACACCTAGCCCATACTCTTTGTAGATATCTCTGGTGACAATTCTATTCCAGGTCCTTTAAATTCTTTTAGACAGTTAAGGAGGCAGTAACAAGAAAAACTTCCTGAGTCTTACATTTCTTAAAGATAATCAGCTAAGTTAATCCTCATGCCAAAGAGACATATTTTGAGGTAGCAAAATGTGTTCCCCTACACCATTGCTTCCCTGGTAGCTCAGCTGATACAGAATCCACCTGCAATGCAAGAGACCCCTGTTTGATTCCTAGGTCGGGAAGATCCCCTGCAGAAGGGATAGGCTGCCACTCTGGTAGTCTTGGACTTCCCTGTTGGCTCAGATGGTAAAGAATCCACCTGCAATGTGGGAGACCTGGGTTCATTCCTTGGATTGGTAAGATCCCCTGGAGGAGGGCCTGGAAACCCACTCCAGTATTCTTGCCTGGAGAATCCTCATGGATAGAGGAGCCTGTCAGGCTACAGTCCATGGGGTGGCAATGAGTCGGACATGACTGAGTGCCTAAGAACTGCACACATCATTGCTTACATGGAAATCTCATCTTTTTTAAAAAAGAAAGGAAAAGGTCAGTCAGAGTGTCCTTTTAACATCTGTTGTTTTTCAAGTGCCTTTAACTCAAAGTAGGTGACATGCTAGAGCGGTATGTTTTGTGAGGCATGCTCTGAACTCCTTCACATCTCTCACTTAAACTATGGCAATAGCCTCCTTGGTGGCCCCTCTGCTTCTACTCTTGTCTGTCTAATCCTTTTTACAGCCAAAGCAACCTTTTAAAACTATAAATCAGCTCACCTCACTCCCTTGTTGAGAATACTCCAAAGGGTTCCTATCACAATGGAGTCAAATCAAATTCATCACCATGGATTTCAAGGCTCTACCAGACCTATTCCCCACCAGTCTGTCTAACTTCATCTCCTAACACTTTATGCTCCTTCTCTCCACTCAAGCCACACTACCCTTTCTGGTGTTTTTCAAACGCCATACTTGAGAGACTGAATATGCAAACATATCATGGCCAGACAAAATATAGAAATACAACTCTGACCCACAATTGGTAGAAAGCTCTTACTTTTTACAAGTCTGACTTATAGGAAGTCAGACTACTATCTCTAGCAACCAATTTAGCAAACCAAACAATTCTCCATGTCATCATCAGCCCAAAACATCCAGGACTTGATTAATAATTGACAGCTCCCCTAATTTTTGTCCCAGCTTCCCGCTTAGGAGCAACCAAACAAAGCCAAATATGCATCAATCACATAGGATTCCCTGCCTCTAGTTAGCCTGCCCACAGTTTCTCCATGCAAACAGCCTCCAATCAAGGCATACCTGAAGCTATCCTTTTTTTTCATGATGAAGTATCCCTCCTTGCCTGAGTATTTTTATGCTAGGTTTGATGAAGAATGGAAAGTGCCAGAAAATGTGATTGGACAAAAGGATATGAGCTAAAGATATGTGTCTGTGCTTCCTGACCTGCATACAGGTTTCTCAAGAGATCACTATAATACATGGTCAAAACCAAGAAACTTATTGAAGTTTTGATTTGCATTTCTCTAATAATGAGTGATGTTGAGCATCTTTTCATGTGTATCAGGAAACTCAAACAGGGGCTCTGTATCAACTTAGAGGGGTCAGATGGGGAGGGAGATGGGAAGGAGTTTCAAAAGGGAGAGGATATATGCATATCTTTGGCTGATTCATCAGAGAAGGCAATGGCACTCCACTCCAGTACTCTTGCCTGGAAAATCCCATGGATGGAGGAGCCCAGTGGGCTGCAGTCCATGGGGTAGCTAAGAGTCAGACACGACTGAGGGACTTCACTTTCACTTTTCACTTTCATGCATTGGAGAAGGCAATAGCAACCCACTCCAGTGTTCTTGCCTGGAGAATCCCAGGGATGGGGGAGCCTTGTGGGCTGCCATCTATGGGGTCGCACAGAGTCGGACATGACTGAACCGACTTAGCAGCAGCAGCAGCAACAGCATGGATGATTCATAGAGGTTTGACAGAAAACAGCAAAATTCTGTAAGGCAATTATCCTTCAGTAAAAAATAAATTAATTTACAAAAAACCAAGAAACTAACTTTGGCACAATCCATAGAGTTTATTCAAATTTCAGTGGTTATACATGAAGTAGTTTATGTATAGTCATGGTCTCTAGAATATTAGCACATGTGTGGCCTTGTGTAACCACCATCATAATCAACATTAAACTGTGTCATCACCACAATACTCCTTTATGTTACCCCTTAGGAGTGTACCTATAAGTTCAGTACATTTCAGTTGCTCAGTCGTGTCTGACTCTTTGCAACCCCATGGACTGCAGCATGCCAGGCCTCCCTGTCCATCACCAACTCCCAGAACTTGCTCAAGCTCATGTCCATTGAGTCGGTGATGCGATCCAACCATCTCATCCTCTATTGTCCCCTTCTCCTCCTGCCTTCAGTCTTTCCCAGCATTGGGGTCTTTTTCAATGAATCAGTTCTTCGCATCAGGTGGCCAAAGTATTGGAGCTACAATTTCAGCATCAGTCCTTCAATGAATATTCAGAACTGATTTCCTTTAGGACAGACTGGTTGGATCTCCTTGCAGTCCAAGGGACTCTCAAGAGTCTTCTCCAACACCACAGTTCAAAAGCATCAGTTCTTTGGTGCTCAGCTTTCTTTATGGTCAAGCTCTCACATCCATATATGACTACTTGGAAAAACCATAGCTTTGACTAGAGGGACCTTTGTCAGCAAAATAATGTCTCTGTTTCCTAATATGCTGTCTAGGTTTGTCACTGCTTTTTTTCCAAGTAGCATGTGTCTTTTAATTTAATGGTTGCACTCACCATCTGCAGTGATTTTGGAGCCAAGAAAATAAAAAGTTTGTCACTGTTTCCATTGTTTCCCCATCTATTTGCCATGAAGTGATGGGAGTTGATGCCGTGATCTTAGTTTTTTGAATGCTGAGTTTTAAGCCAGCTTTTTCACCCTCCCTTTCAAATACTAGCAGAAGCTCAGCCTAGGAGAAATAGACCTTGTTGTATTACTTTATATAATTTCTTTTCATTCAAATGCTTTTCAGTTCAAAAACATCTAAGCATCCTTGAGCATCATGAGATGTATGTGTGCTGTGAAGTAAGAAATGAATAAGACAAGATCCTCACCCTCAAAAAACTCACAACCTAGTTGGAGGGAAAGCCAACACAATTAAGATATATTGTGATAAGATATATAAAAGGGGGTCAGTGAGGCTATAGGAACATCAGGGCTGTGTTTTCCTTCATTTCTTAGCTTAGTGGCTTGCTCATGTGATGACACTGTAGGGGAAGGAAAAGTTTTCCTCAGCTCTCATAGGGTCTCTGGTTGGGTGTGAAAATTAAACTGACAAAGAGAAATTAACAGAAGAGTATACAAGCTTTACTATATTTTTACGTTTAGTAAAGAAAATGAAGACCTGAAGAAGTGACCAGAGCAGGAAGACTTCATATCTTTTAGACAAACAATAAATTTGTGAAGAATTAACAAGGCAAAGGGGTTGGGGGAGGGTAGTTAATGGTGAAACAGTATCTGGGAGGATAAGGGTTTTAACAAGTTTTGTTTATACAGATTTCTCTGCTGCTATCTCTAGACAGATTAGAGTCTGTCTTCAGTAAAAGGAGAATTTATTTCCTGCCTTTAGGCAGAAAAGGGGGCACTTTTTTTAACTGTTTAGTGCTTCTTAATTGCCTTCAATTCAGAATAATTTGTATGTCAAAGAGATATATTTTGGAGTGATGGATTGTGGTTTCCTTCAACATTCTATCATTCCCTGAGTGTTGTCACAGCCTGCACTAGAATGGCTTATTTCAGGTATATTTTGTATGAATTAATAGAAACTTAAAAGTATTGTCCACTCTTGGCACTTTCAAATTTCGGAGTTTTTACTTATACTACACAAGAATGTGTGACCTGAATAGATTAAGAAAGTGAAATATAAATACAATGGAACACTACCCAGTCATTACAAAGAAGTAAATTTTGCCATTCATATATCTTAAGGGCTTTAATTATGCTAAGTGAAATAACTCAGATGAAGACAAATACTGCATGATCTCACTTATATATAAAATCCAAAATCAAACAAACTCATAGAAAAAGATATTAGATTTGTGGTTACCAGAGGTAGGGGTGGGGCATTTGGATGAATGTGGTCAAAAGGTACAAACTAGTAATTGTAAGATAAACAAGTAATGTGAATGGAATGTATAACATGATGACTATAGTTAACACTGCTGTATTATACATTTAAAAGTTAAGAGTAAGACTTAACCATTCTCATCATCACAAAGAAAAAAACTGTAACTATATGAGGTGATGGATGATAAGTAAATTTTTGTGGTAATCATTTAACAATCAACATACATCAAGTCATGGTGGTATACACTTTAAACTTACAGTGTTGAATGCCCAATATAACCCAATAAAATAAAAAGAATAAACAGAGAAAGTAGAATGTCTGCCAAATACAAATGCATATTTGTGTTCCCTCTTAATCACAGGGGTTCAAAACTTTGGGCTTATATTTAATTCTCTGAAGCAATATGGTTGAATAGTTAGAATTTTGTAATCAGAGTGTATATATGTGTGTGCTAAATTGCTTCAGTCGTGTCCAACTCATTGCAACCCCATGGACTGTAGCCCACCAGGCTCCTCTGTCCATGGGATTTCCCAGGCAAGAACACTGGAGTGGGTTGCCATTTCCTTCTCCAGGGGATCTTCAGGGATTGGCCCTGTATCTCTTATGTCTCCTGCATTGGCAAGCAGGTTCTTTACCACTAGCACCATCTGGGAAACCATGTAGCTAGAATGCCTGGGTTTAAATCCCAATTCTCTAACCTTCAGCAACATGCTTATACTCTCAGTACTTCACTTCCTTCATCTGTAGAATATCTAAGTTGTAAGATTTCTATGAGGAGTAAATGACTTAATATATACAAACTAGTCAGAATATGCCTGACACATAATATGTATAAATACACAATTGCTATAAATACCATTCCTCCTCGCTTTGCTCCCTATATTTGTTTAATTTTGAGCCAGGTGTATTTTTCCTCTATCATGGGGTTCCCTGGTGGCTCAGACAGTAAAGAAACTGCCTGCAATGCAGGAGACCCAGGTTTGATCCCTGGGTCAGGAAGATCCCCTGGAGAAGGAAATCCACTCCAGTATCCTTGCCTAGAGAATTCCATGGACAGAGGAGCCTGGTGGGCTACACACCACGGGGTTGCAAAGAGTAGGACATGACTGTGTGAACACCACCACCACCACCACCACCACCACCATGCCTCTCCAATCCAGCCACTCTACTCCATTCTCACAGATATCATGCTTTTACTACCATTCCTCTGGAGTATTTGTTTCCCTGTTGAATTCATCCCACATTCCAAAGTCAAATTAATATTCCAGAATGAAGCTTCAATGAGATAAAACCTCCCTTCTCTCCATATATACATCAGTGATTTTCAAACTGCAAACTCTGGAACCCTGGGGCCCTATAAGGTTACTGTTAGTGATTCTGAGATCCATATATATAAAAATGTTTTCTCAACTAATAAAATCTACCAAAAATATAAGATGTGATTATATTCCAGAGGCAGAATTCTAGTAACCTATGGTCTGTATTAGGTAACTAGAAATTCTCAAAACCAAAGGCTGGACACTGGACCCAATTTAGCTTTGAGTCCTGGGATTTCTAATGGTGGGCTCCTGGGTGGCTCAGTGGTAAAGAATCTGCCTGCAATACAGGAGACATTGGTTTCATCCCTAGGTCAAGAAGATCCCCTGGAGAAGGAAATGGCAACCCATTGCAATATTCTTGCCTGGGAAATCCCATGAACAGAGGAGCCTGGTTGGCTACAGTCCATGGGGTCGCAAAGAGTTGGACATGACTTAGTGATTAACAACAACAACAAATTCCTAATGATAAAGGAAACAGGCATCTCTGGACTTTTTTTGCCCTACTCATATAAGAATGAGGTGTGTATTCAAAGTATTTTACCCAACCACATATTCTGAATACCTTTAATGTCAACAATGAGAACTCATTTCTAAAGTTCATTATGCTAATTAACAATCCACAAATTTCACCAATAAAAACTGGTTTCCATTGTCCACAATGTGATTAAAGTATACAATATTGCTATAGATAATGTAGCTATAAATTAAGAAAACACTTGTAGTAGCCACTTTATGGGTAGATGCCTCCTAATTAAAATAATGGTTGGCTCTCTGGAATGTGAACTCCAAAGTATGAAACCAAGCAGGACCCTTTGGAGCCCTCTGGGGTATAAGAGCCATTCCATAGCCTCCATTTCTTGTTTGTTGGAAAAACGCTTTCAGCATTCTAGACCTTTGCTGAGTTCCAAAGGGCAGATTCAAACAATTACTAATAGGAGTGAGGGAATGCAGAATAAAGAAAAGGCAGTCAAGAAACAATAGTGCAGCAATGGATCAGGGTCCTGGTTCCTTCTCAAGGAAGAGGTTAATGCATGACAATCTGGTACATATCTCTGAGTCCTTCTACAGGAACTAAGGGCCCTCACCCAAGTGAAAGATGGTAACTTCAGGCGTATAAAAACTCTTCTCCAAAAACCATCAGGGAGCTGAAGGTCTTTTGAGCACAGGTTGCCCATTCTCCTTGCGCAGCTCTTTCAATAACCTTTCTCTGCTCCAAACTCTGACATTTCAGTTTGTTTGCCCTCATTGTGCATTGGTCACACAAACTTGGGTGACTACTCAAACCTTGTTGTAACTTCAAGTAATACAGAAACACAGTGTCATATTTTCTATGCTAAAGTGTTTTAAATGATAAATAACCAGGCACTTCTGCTCTTATTTCTGGCTTGTAATTACCCAGTTGGCTCAGTGGTAAAGAATCTGCCTGCCAATGCAGGAGATTCAGTTGATGCGAGTTCAATCCCTGGGTCAGGAAGATCCCCTGGAGGAGGAAATGGCAATCCACTCCAGTATTCTTGCTTGGAAATTCCATGGACAGAGAAGTCTGGTGAGCTACAGTCCATAGAGTCATAAAGAGTTGAACAGGACTGAGCACGCATGTAATTATCCTTTTAGTCTTCCCAGGTCATGTCAGATAATATTTCCATAAAGTCTTTCTATAAAGCCCCAAAGAGCTTCCGTAGAACTTAGAACTACTCTTAGATATCCACCTTATACTCTTACAATCCTTTTCCTCACAGATTCTCAGAGGCAATAAAGTATAGCATGAGCTCTGGAGTCAAGCTGCCAGAATTTGAATCCTGACTCCACCTGTGACCTTGGCAAGTCCTACAATTGCTTAGCACCTCTTTGCAATTTCCTCATTTGTAAAATGGCGATGTTTCAAATTAATTGTAATATACATCTGCTGTACTGACTGAGAATATTCAAGTTTGCCACAGGAAACAAGGAAATAAGTGGGAGAAATGCAATTCATACATATGTTAAGCAGGGAGAAGTAGATTAGTAACCCATGAGACATTTTAGACAGAGATATATGTATGCAGAACATAAATCAGAAGGGACAAAAGAACCAGGTAGGCACTAAATATTCATGAAGCATAGGAGGCACCTAATATCCATGATACAATAACTATACATCAGGCCCCTGAGGGGTACACTAAATATTCATGCTACACTAAATATACGAAGCATACAGTATTCATGAGGACCTAAATCAGCCACCCACAAGTGTCATGTATTCTGGACGCATGTATCCTCTGGCCAGAAAAGGAAAAATTTAAAATCTCTAGCTGCTCATTGGGCTATAGTAAGCTTCAGGTTGCCTGTACAACTCTCCTATAAAGTATGTGTGTATAATTGGCTTCAGCCTTCCTTCATCCACAAAGCCCCTTTGCTCAAACTTCACCTCTGATTCTCCTAACCACATTATCAGTGGGGAAGGCTAATGTGGACAAGAGAAACAGGACACGTGAAGATTGCATAACCTTGGTGTGGTTCAGCTTGCTGGCATCCTATCCTGAGTGTATTAATATACATCAGTGTATTAATATATAAGTTATATTAATATAACTAATATATCTCTTTTCTCTAGTTTCTTACTGTAAATATTGAATTGATTCAATAAACCATGTGATTTGAGTAATCTGAGACTTATCTGAGTTTCTAGGAGCTCACTTATCATTCCTCTCATGCTTTAGTTTTTTTATTTTTAATAGCCTTATTGAAATATAATTTAGTAGCATATACTTCAAACCTATTTAAAATGCAAATTTCAATGTTTATTGGTATATTATACTAAGCTTTAAAATACATATATAAAACAAAATTTGCCTTTTTAATTGTACAATGTAATGTCGTTAATTATTGATATGTTCACATGTTATCCAACTATCACTATTTTCAAAACTTTTTAATAACCCCAAAAAGAAAATTTATAACCATTAAGCAATAACTCCCTATTCCTCCTTTCGCCAGCCAGTATAACCTTTAATCTACTTTGTTTCTATGAATGTGCCTGACCTAGCTATTTCATGTAAGTGGTAGCACACATTTGTCCTTTTGTATTTAACTTTCACTTACCATGTTTCCAAGGTTCATCCATGTTGTAGCATGTATCAGAACTTAGTTTCTTTTTATGATCAAATAATGCTCCATTGTATGTTTACTCCATCTTTTGTTTATTCATCCATCTGTTGATGGATATTTGGATTGTTTAAACCTTTTGGTTATTGTAAATAATGCAGCAGTGAACACTGGAGTACAACTATCTGTTTGAGTTCCTCCTTTCAATTCCTTTGAGTATGTATCTAGGAGTGAAATTACTGGAATACATTGTAATTCTATGTGAAACTGTTAGAGGCTCCTCCACCAAACTAGTTTCTATAGCACTTGTGCCATTTTACATTCCTACTAGTAAAGTACTAGGGTTCCAATTTCTCAACATTCTGGCCAAAACTTATTTTCATTAAAAAATTATAGGCATCCTAGAAGATGTGTTTGGAGAAGGCAATGGCAACTCACTCCTATATTCTTGCCTGGAAAATCCCATGGATGGAGAAGTCTGGTGGGCTGCAGCCCATGGAGTCGCTAAGAGTTGGACAGGACTGAGCAACTTCACTTTCACTTTTCACTTTCATTCATTGGAGAAGGAAATGGCAACGCACTCCAGTGTTCTTGCCTGGAGAATCCCAGGGTCGGGGGAGTCTGGTGGGCTGCCGTCTATGGGGTCGCACAGAGTCAGACACGACTGAAGTGACTTAGCAGCAGCAGCAGAAGATGTGTCGTGGCAACTCATTGCAGTTTTGATTTGCATTTCTCTAATGCCTCCCTTTAGTTTTGCCTAAACTTACTCTCTTGAACAGATTTGGAAAACACTTTCTGTAAAGGGACAGACAATAAGTATCTTAGGCTTCACAGGCTATATAGTTTGTTTTACAACAATTAAACTCTGTTGTTGTAGTATGAAAGCAGCCATAGGTAATTACAATCAAACTTAATTTCGAGAAACAAGTGCTGGGCTAGATGTAACCCATGCGCCATAGTTTCCAGACTCCTAATCTAGAGCTATAGTCACTGTGGCTGAATTTGCTCCACATGCAAAAACATGAATATGAAGGAATTGCATTTTTCTGTTTATTGAAATATATTCAAAGACTATTTACTAAGTACCCACTATATCTGTGGCTTCCAGATATAGTCAGTACTCTGCGGTGCTAGCGGTAAAGAAACTGCCTTCCGATGCAGGAGAGGTAAGAGACAAGGGTTCTGTCTCTGGGTTGGGAAGATCCCCTGGAGGGCGAAATGGCTACCCACTCCTGTATTCTTGCCTGGAGAATCCCAAGGACAGAGCAGCCTGGCAGGTTACAGTCCATAAGGTCGCACAGAGTCGGACACGACTGAAGCAACTTAGCACTCACATGTATGTACGCACCCACTATATCCAGCATGTGCTAGGTGCTGGGTATACAGTAGTGAACAAAATGCAGTTCTTGCTCTCAAGGAGCACTTTGGAAAGTTCTGAGACCATTTGAGTGCGATGACTTTTTATTATTTTTCTGATGCAATCAAACACTTAGGTCTGCTATAGAGGTATTATGGCTTCATTACAACAGGGAACAACAACAAAAAAAGTACCCCACAATTAAAGGTTTAAATTCTCCTGGGAAAAGTCTTGACTCAATCCATTTGCTCATTTGTTTTACCTTTTTAAAAGTCACACTAATTATTTAAGAGAGGAAGAGAGGCTCTAAGCCCATCTAATTTTCTTGACTACTTTTACAAATAAATTTAAAATTTCATGTGTTAAAAATAAGTATGTTTTAGGATGTGAAGCTGATAATCTTTTAGAAATTCCTCCATGTTTAATCCTTTCTGTTATCCCTCTCACACACAATGATGTCACTGAGGTGAATAAGAACTGACTCTACCAAAGAAAACTGAAAGGGTGAAAAGGACAAAGATCAAGTCAAATATGAATAGAGATAATCATGTTTTAAATCTTATAATTAATTTAACATGTACAGTCCACAAAAAGATGTGGGCAGCAATACAATCTTGCTGGTTTAAATCAAGAGAATTTGGGGATTAGAAATGACATTTAATAGAATTATTATTATAAGCAGATCTTATTATTAAGATGAATGAAATTCACATTTTATCTGAGTTTCTGAACACATACTGAGCAATTACAAGAATGTTTAAATAAATAAATCATCAGAAGTCTTCTACTCAAGTTAATCCCCTTTAATTAGGCAAGAGCTTAGTAGAAAAGATTAGTCTTTACAGAGCTATCAGTATTTGAAAACTAAATTCAATTTGACAAATGAAAGAGATTAAATTCAAGGCAAAACACAGGGCAAGGATCTAGCAATCAGAAGATCTATTTGTGCACCTAATTCCTTGAGTAAACCTTGGCAAAATACTTTAAACCCTAAGCTCTAGATTGATGGGTAGATGGAGGGATGGATAGGTAGAGGAATGAGTGATAAAGCAAGTTAAATAAAATGTTAATTATAGAATATAGATGCTGAGAATATGGATGTTCACTGTAAAATTTTTTCACTTTTTCTGTATGTATGAAAATTTTAGTAATAAACTATTGCAAATAAAACTCCTCAGTTCCTTATAATTCGTGACAACAGGCTCATAGTCCCACTTTGACCATAAAAGACGGTTGTGTGCATGTGTGTGTGTATGTGTGTGTGTATTTTTACCTGACATGCTAACCAACTTGCAGTACCTGCGCTACATTTCCTACATATTCCATTATTTTATCTCTAATTTTGGATGTTGGACTGGAAGGGATAGTGAAGATAGTATGGTATTCCTTCATTATCTTCATTTATGCCCACTCCACTGCAATTAGGAGAGCAGCCACAAGAACAATCAGAAGCTCCATGCCACAAATTTTTATGAAATAATTCCAAGGTTATAGCTGTCAGTGCATCCCACCAGAACAACAGCAGAGTTCACAATCTGTGTGGAATATGGATGAACCATATTTCTTAGGAGAGAGGGGATAATGGAGAAAAAGTCTCCTAAAACAAATACTCCTTAGTACTTAGTTGACAATTTATTCAATTTTATGTTTGTATCATCAAAGGAAAGTGGGGTCTTGTCTCAAAATGGAAATTCTATTATTAATTCTTAATCACTAAAGGAATTAATATTCAGGGCCCTACTAGGAAGCAGGCTGGCTAGAAAAGTAGAAAACAGTCTTAGTGTGAGTTAGGTGAAGATGGCAAACCATGAGATGTAGCTGGGTATGAGAGCTGCTCTGTGAGGCAGAGACTTTTTGACTATTCCTGCTCACTACTATGTCCCTAAGTCCTAGAACAGAGCCTAGGATGCAGTTATTGTTGTTTAGCTGCTCAGTGGTGTCCGACTCTTTGTGACCCCTTGGACTGTAGCCCACTAGGCTCCTCTGTCTATGGAATTCCCCAGGCATGAATACTGGAGTGAATTGCCATTTTCTTCTCCAGGGGATCTTTCAGATTGAGGGACTGAACCTGCATCTCCTGCATTGCAAGTATATTCTTTACCACTAGCCACTTGGAAAGCCCTAGCACACAGTAGGTACTCATTAAATACTGAATAAGGAAATTCTCAATTGACTAGATTGTAAGCCCATTTACAGCATGTACCACAGCTTGCCATTGATTACATTAAAAAGAACCAGGCAGTCTAGCCCCAAACTAAAACACCATAGTTTAAAATTAGAATACCAGTATGATGCCGCATTTCTTATCATTCTTGTAGTATGACTCTTTCTCTTTCTCTCTCTCAGCTTGTTCATTCAGAAACTTTAACAGCTTAACATGTTGCATGGGATGAGGTATGTATTTTGAAAACGAAGAAAGGGAACTTTTGCTTTCAAATACTAAGAGGACTAATATTTCCTAGTTGTAATTTTAAGACATTTAGGAAGTCATGTGTATATTACAGTTAACTGTTTTCTGTAGAACTTGCCTACCTTTATATTGCTGCGATTTTTGGATGACTGGAAGAGCTCTTATGAATGAGGAAGTATCAGTGATTGCTATTCCTGAAAAAGAAAAAAAGAACTGATAAATTTGTAAATTTTCACTGCCTGTTTGAGATAGAGCTGGTAATTAATCATCTATTCATTCTGTCATTCAACAGGTACTTAATGAGTGATTATAATACTTCAAAAGAATTGATGCCTTTGAAATTGTGAGACCTAAGTGTCTGACTAATCACGGAGCACCACGTGATTAGTGGTGCTAATGGTGCTAATGGTGCTAATGGCTCACCCCACCTGTAGCCATTTTCTCTTTAAAAGCCTTGTACCAGGCGGCTCCGGGGCCGCTGCCCTCACTCCGCTGTGTCGGTGTGTGTTGCCGTCCAGACCCAGGTCTGCAATAAACTTCCTCATGCGCTTGCATCGGTGTAAGGCCTTCTGGTGAGTTGTGGAGATTAGGATCTGGGCATAACAAAATGTGGTGTTGGAGAAGAATCCTGAGAGTCCCTTGGACTGCAAGGAGATTAAACTAGTCCATCCTAAAGGAAATCGGTCCTGAATATTCATTGGAAGGACTGATTCTGAAGCTGAAACTCCAATACTTTGGCCACCTGATGTGAAGAACTGACTCATTGGAAAAGACCCTGATGCTGGGAAAGACTGAAGACAGAAGAGGACAACAGAGGGTGAGATGGTTGGATGGCATCACTGACTCAATGGACATGAGTTTGAGCAAATTCTAGGAGTTGGTGATGGACAGGGAAGCCTGACGTGTTACAGTCCATAGGGTCGCAAAGAGTCAGACAGGACTGAGCGACTGAACTGAACTGATGAACTGAACTAATAAGGCCTAGCTCAGCGCCTGAAGCATTAAGGATACAAAAACAGTGAGAGTGGATCCATCTCCTACAGGAGCTCATAGCCTAGTCAGAGAGGGAGAGATAAGCAAAACCAACGCAATGTAAAGAAAAAAGTCGGAGGGACTAAGATGGCGGAGGGGAGGGACTAAGATGGCGGAGGAATAGGACGGGGAGTCCACACTCTCCCCAACAAATACACCAAAGGAACATTTAAATACCGAACAAACTCCATAAATCAGCATCTGAATGCTGGCAGAGGTCTTCAGGCAGCTGGAAAGACAGCCCATTGCCGACGAAAGAAGGTAGGACCAAAGGAAAAAAAAAAAAGTAAAAAGAGGCAAAGAGGCAGGGACTGACATTCATCTCGGAAGGGGAGCCTCGAAAGAGATAAAGGTTTTAGAACGTCAGGAAACATTCTCACTGGTGGATCTGAGAGATCTGAGGCGAATCTCAAAGAGCATAAAAGTCGGGACTTAGAAGCCGTTAAATAGTTAAGCCCCTTGGAGAACGGAGCGCGGCCGGTCGCCCCATCCCCCACGAGCCAGCGGACTGCTCAGGGAGGGGCGGGCCACGTGCTTAGGGGGAGGACTGAGATAGAACACCTAGGGCAGACTGAGTGTCCTAACCGAGGGTGCTAACCGGAGATAGACCGCTGGGTAGCCTTCCCGAGGAAGACCCCCACCAGGCTCGTGAACAGAACAAAGGGGAGCGGGGACTCGGACCGTGGCGCGAGACAGCCGGGTGGAACAGGGAGGCTGTGGGCTACGGAGAGCGCCCCAGCAAGTCTTCTGCCCCCAAACCACAGGCAGAATTGGGTGCTAGCCAAGACCTCTGGGGACTCTGGACAGTCGCCACCAGAATTCTGCGCTTCTCATATCTGAGAAAACTCCCCCAGCTGCACACTCAAAAAACCGAGCAGCTGGGCCGTGGGAGGGGAGAAGCCGCAGCCCCCAACTGCATCACCAGAGTGCGCCGCCAGAGTCTGCCGCTGCACATCTGAGAAGACACGCCCAGCTGCAAGCAGAAAGAGCCGAGCGGCTGGGCCTGGGGAGGGGAGAAGCCACAGCCTCCAATTGCGTCATCAGAGTGTGCCGCCAGCCAGCCGAGAGCCTGAGCAGAGGGGGCGGGAAAAGCGCAGGCACCCCGAGTGGGGCAAACCCCAGAGCGCTGAATAGACACTGAAGGGGCCAGCAGAGGTCGCCAAATCAAGCAGGACAGACCGCTTAAGATTCCAACCAGGAAACTCTGACAAAACACTCATCCAACCCCTCCCATAGTGAGGAAACCCCACAATAAAGGGACAACACACCAAGATAAACAAGATGAAAAGGCAGAGAAATACCCAGCAAGTAAAGGACCAGGATAAATATCCCCTAGACCAAACAAAAGACGAAGAGATAGGATGTCTACCTGATAAAGAATTCCGAATAATGATAGTGAAAATGATCCAAAACCTGGAAAATAAGTTGGAGTTGCAGTTCAATAACCTGCAGGCAAGGATTGAGAAGATGCAGGTAAGCTTTAACAAGGACTTAGAAGAAATGAAAAACAGTCAAAATACAATAAATAATGCAATAAATGAGATCAAAAACACCCTGGAGGGAACCAACAGTAGAATAACAGAAATAGAAGACAGGATAAGTGAAATAGAAGATAGAATGGCAGAAATAAATGAAACAGAAAGGAATAATGAAAAAAGAATTAAAATAAATTAGGACAATCTCAGAGACCTCTGGGACAGTATTAAACGCACCAATATTCGAATCATAGGAATCCCAGAAGAAGAAGACAAAAAGAAGGACCATCAAAAAATTCTTGAAGAAATTATGGTGGAAAATATCCCTAAATTGGGAAAGCAAATAACATCTCAGGTCCAAGAAACACAAAGGGTCCCAAATAGAATTAACCCCAAGCGGAGCACCCCAAGACACATATTAATCAAATTAACAAATATCAAATACAAAGACCAAATATTAAAAGCAGTGAGGGAGAAGCAAAAAATAACCCACAAGGAGAATCCCATAAGGATAACAGCTGATCTCTCAATAGAAACGCTTCAGGCCAGAAGAGAATGGCAGAGCATTCTTAAAGTCATGGAAGAAAACAAGCTACAACCCCGATTACTGTACCCAGCAAAAATTTCATTCAAATTTGAAGGAGAATTCAAAAGTTTCTCAGACAAGCAGAAATTGAGAGAATTCAGCAACACCAAACCAGCCCTCCAACGAATGCTAAAGGATCTTTCCTAGATAGGAAACACGGATGGGATATATAATCTCGATCCCAAAACAATAAAATAGAAGAAATGGCAACAGGATCATATTTATCAATAATTACCTTAAATGTAAACGGGCTGAATGCCCCAACCAAAAGACAAAGACTGGCCGATTGGATACAGAAACAAGACCCCTATATATGTTGTCTACAAGAGACCCACCTCAAAACTAAGGACACATATAGACTGAAAGTTAAAGGCTGGAAAAAGATATTCCATGCAAATAAAGACCAAAAGAAAGCAGGAGTAGCAATACTCATATCAGATAAAGTAGACTTTAAAATAAAGGCGGTGAAAAGATAAAGATAAAGATGGACATTACATAATGATCAAAGGATCAATCCAAGAAGAAGAAATAACAATTATAAATATTTATGCACCCAACATAGGAGCACCACTATATGTAAGGCAAATGCTAACAAGTATGAAAGGGGAAATTAACAACAACACAATAATAGTGGGAGACTTTAATACACCATTCACACCAATGGATAAATCAACTAAACAGAAAAGTAACAAGGAAATTCAAACTTTAAATGATACAATAGACCAACTAGACCTAATTGATATCTATAGGTCACTCCACCCCAAAACAATGAATTTCACTTTTTTCTCAAGCGCACACGGGACCTTCTCCAGGATAGATCACATCCTGGGCCATAAATCTAGCCTTGGTAAATTCAAAAACATTGAAATCATCCCAAGCATCTTTTTTGATCACAATGCAGTGAGATTAGATATCAATTACAGGAGAAAACCATTCAAAACCTCCAACATATGGAGGCTCAACAACACACTGCTGAATAACCAACAAATCACAGAAGAAATCAAAAATGAAATTCAGTTATGCATGGAAACGAATGAAAATGAAAACACAACAACCCAAAACCTATGGGACACTGTGAAAGCAGTGCTAAGGGGAAGGTTCATAGCAATTCAAGCTCACCTCAGGAAACAAGAAAAAAATCAAATAAATAACCTTACTTTACACCTAAAGCAACTAGAAATGGAAGAAATGCAGAAGCCCAGGTCTAGTAGAAGGAAAGAAATCTTAAAGATCAGGGCAGAAATAAACGCAAAGCAAACAAAAGAGACCACAGCAAAAATCAACCAATCCAAAAGCTGGTTCTTTGAGAAGATAAATAAAATTGACAAACCATTAGTCAGACTCATCAAGAAACAAAGGGAGAAGAACCAAATAAACAGAATTAGAAAAGAAAACGGAGAGATCACAACAGAAAACACAGAAATACAAAGGATCATAAGAGACTATTATCAGCAGCTATATGCAAATAAACTGGACAACCTGGATGAAATGGACAGATTCCTAGAAAAGTACAACTTTCCAAGACTAAACCAGGAAGAGATAGATAATATTAATAGACCGATAACAAGCACAGAAATTGAAACCGTAATCAGAAATCTTCCAAAAGACAAAAGCCCAGGACCAGATAGCTTCACAGCCGAATTCTACCAAAAATTTAGAGAAGAGCTAACACCTATTCTACTCAAACTCTTCCAGAAAATTGCAGAGAAAGGTAAACTTCCAAACTCATTCTATGAGGCCACCATCACCCTAATTCCAAAACCCGACAAAGATGCCACAAGAAAAGAATACTACAGGCCAATATCACTGATGGACTTAGATGCAAAAATCCTTAACAAAATTCTAGCAAATAGAATCCAACAATACATTAAAAAAATCATACATCATGATCAAGTAGGCTTTATCCCAGGGATGCAAGGATTCTTCAATATTCGCAAATCAATCAATGTAATACACCACATTAACAAATTGAAAAATAAAATTCACATGATTATCTCAATAGATGCAGAGAAAGCCTTTGACAAAATTCAACATCCATTTATGATAAAAACCCTCCAAAAAGCAGGAATAGAAGGAACATTCCTCAACATAATAAAAGCTATATATGACAAACCCACAGCAAACATTATCCTCAATGGTGAAAAACTGAAATCATTCCCCCTGAAGTCAGGAACAAGACAAGGGTGCCCACTCTCACCACTACTTTTCAACATAGTTTTGGAAGTCTTGGCCACAGCAATCAGAGCAGATAAAGAAATTAAAGGAATCCAGATTGGAAAAGAAGAAGTAAAACTCTCTCTGTTTGCAGATGACATGATCCTCTATATTGAAAACCCTAAAGACTCTACTAGAAAATTACTAGAGCTAATCAGTGAATATAGCAAAGTTTCAGGATACAAAATCAACACACAGAAATCCCTGGCATTTCTATACACTAACAATGAAAAAACAGAAAAAGAAATTATGGAAACAATTCCATTCACCATCGAATCAAAAAGAAGAAAATACTTAGGAGTATTTCTACCTAAAGAAACAAAAGACTTGTATATAGAAAACTATAAAACACTGATGAAAGAAATCAAAGAGGACACAAACAGATGGAGAAAGGTGCCGTGTTCGTGGGTTGGAAGAATCAATATAGTGAAAATGAGTATATTACCCAAAGCAATCTATAGATTCAATGGAATTCCTATCAAGCTACCAGAGGTTTTTTTCAGAGAATTAGAGCAAATAATTTCACAATTTGTATGGAAATACAAAAAACCTCGTATAGCCAAAGCAATCTTGAGAAAGAAGAATGGAACTGGAGGAATCAACCTACTATAGATTTAAGCTATACTACAAATCCACAGTCATTAAGACAGTATGGTACTGGCACAAAGACAGAAATATAGATCAATGGAACAAAATAGATAGCCCAGAGATAAATCCACGCATCTATGGACACCTTATCTTTGACAAAGAGGCAAGAATATACAATGGAGAAAAGACAACCTCTTTAACAAGTGGTGCTTGGAAAACTGGATAGCCACTTGTAAAAGAATGAAACTAGAACACTTTCTAACACCATACACAAAGATTAGTTCAAAATGGATCAAAGATCGAAGCATAAGACCAGAAACTATAAAACTCCTAGAGGATAACATTGGGAAAACACTCTCTGACACCAACCAAAGCAGGATCCTACATGACCCACTTCCCAGAATACTGGAAATAAAAGCACGAATAAACAAATGGGACCTAATTAAAATTAAAAGCTTCTGCACTGCAAAGGAAACTATAAGCAAGGTGAAAAGACAGCCTTCAGAATGGGAGAAAATAATAGCCAATGAAGCAACGGACAAACAATTAATCTAAAAAATATACAAGCAACTCCTGCAGCTCCATTCTAGGAAAATAAACGACCCAATCAAAAAGTGGGCCAAAGAATTGAACAGACTTTTCTCCAAAGAAGACATAAAAATGGCTAACAAACACATGAAAAGATGCTCAACATCACTCATTATCAGAGAAATGCAAATCAAAACCACAATGAGATATCACTTCACACCACTCAGAATGGCTGCAATCCAAAAATCCACAAGCAATAAATGCTGGAGAGGATGTGGAGAAAAGGGAACTCTCTTACACTGTTGGTGGGATTGCAAACTAGTACAGCCTCTATGGAAAACAGTGTGGAGGTTCCTTAAAAAACTGCAAATAGTCCTGCCATATGACCCAGCAATCCCACTGCTGGGCATATACACTGAGGAAACCAGAATTGAAAGAGACACGTGTACTCCAATGTTCATCGCTGCTTTATTTACAATAGCCAGGACATGGAAGCAACCTAGATGCCCATCAACTGACGAATGGATAAGAAAGCTGTGGTACATATACACAATGGAATATTACTCAGCATTAAGGAAAAATTCATTTGAATCAGTTCTACTCAGATGGACGAAACTGGAGCCCATTATCCAGAGTGAAGTAAGCCAGAAGCAAAAACAACAATACAGTATATTAACGCATATATATGGAATTTAGAAAGATGGTAACGAGAACCCAGCATGCAAGACAGCAAAAGGAACGCAGATGTATAGAATAGACTCAGGGCCTCTGTGGATGAGGGAAAGGGTGGGATGATATGGGAGAATGGCATTGAAACATGTTAATTATCATATGTTTAAGCAATAGCCGGCCCAGGATTGATGCTTGAAACTGGTGCAACGAG
>ML661245.1:1001401-1014358 GCA_007570785.1 Antilocapra americana
AAAAAAAATGTTAAAAAAAAGAAAAAAGTCTTTCCTGAATTTTTTACAATAAAAATTAATAATAATTAAAAAAACAGTGCAGTGTAATAGAAAAGTACTACAAAAAAGCAGTAGAGAAATGGGGAACTTGAGCAGTTTTCTAGTGTAATTGACTAAACAACATTAACTAATAACTGAATCATTTTTAACAATAGTAGAATCATTTTCATATCAGAAGATTTTTGAAAAACTATGAACCAACTATAGTATTTCACTTGAAAAAAGAAACTAATTTTATATTATTATTTGGTTAGTGTGTTGGCACACATGGTCTTTATCATATGTGAAATCAATTGCCAGCCCAGGATTGATGCTCGGGGCTGTTGCACGGAGATGTCCCAGGGGGAGGGAATCGGGAGGGAGGAGGGAGGGGGGTTCTGGAGGGGGAGCATATGTAAACCCATGGCGATTTCATGCCATTGTATGGCAAAACCAATAAAAATAAATAAATAAATAAATAAAAACATGAAGAATGTGAAAAATGAATAATACACAAGTACAAGCTTTAATAAACAGCATAATTTTTAAACAATTTTCTTGAGATAGAATTCACATATCATAAAGTTCACCTTTTAAAGTGTATATTTCAGTGTTTTTTTGGTATATTCAATGAATTTATAGCCATTATAATTATCTAATTCCAAAATAATTTTAACTACCCTGTAAGAAACCCCATTCTCATTAGCAGTCACTCCCCATTTCTCTTTAAAAACTCCGCCCAGCCCTAAGCAGCTACTAATCTACTTTGCCTACTCAGGACATTTCATATCAATAAAATCATATGCATGGTATTTTGTGTCTGGCTCCCTTCATTTGGTACAATGTTTTCAAGATCTATCCATGTCTAGAATGTATCAGTTGGAATGTATCAGTATCGTTTTCATGGCTAAATAAAATTCATATATATATACACACACATATATATATATGTATATATATATGATGGTGGGCATCTTAGTGGTTGTTTATTGGTCAGTTGTATGTCTTCTATAGAGAAATGTCTATTTAGATCCTTTGCTGATTTTTAATTGGATTATTTTTCTTTTATTATAGACTTGTAAGAGTTCCTTATCTATTCTAAGTACCTTATTATATATGAAATTTGGAAATGTTTTCTCCCATTATGTGGGTTGTCTTTTCACTTTCTTGATGGTATCATTTGCAGCACAAAAGTTTTAAATTTTGGTATAGTCTAATTTATCTTTTTCTTTTGTTTTGTCACTTGTGCTTTTTTGGTGTCATAGCTAAAAAATAATTGTTTTAAACCAAAGTAACAAGTACAATTTTTAAACAACAGGTCAAATATAACTAAGTACTCAAAACAATGGTATCTTCACAACTACCTGTGGTTGTTGGCTGCCTTACTATCATTAGATCATATTTATTTAACACTTAAACCTTTTTCAAATTACATTTTCCTGGAGACTCAACCTCGCATTTAATCCAACAAACTATCTCAGGGGCTAATATCAGGCACTCTCATCCTCAGGATTCAAGGATGGTTAAAACAATATCCCTGAGAAAGACACTGAATACTTACCTACACTATATTGTGTATAAGTATTATGAAGAGGCAATATACATGATGTTATCAGAACACAGATGAAGTAATTCTATTTGGGGTGGTGTTGGGAATCAGGGAAAGTTCACACAAAGAGTTTAGCCAAATCAATAAATATTTATTGAGTATCTATTCTATGGTAGATATTGTGCTAGGTTCCAGAATGTAGCTGTAAACAATTATGATATGGTTGTAGCTTTCAAGGAGCTGACAGTCTAGAGCAGATGTGGCCTATGAATGACCTGTAAAGTAAAAGTGATTTTTACATTTTTAAAAAGTTATAGCACAAACAAAGAAGGATATACACAGCAAGAAAAATAAAACAGATATGCCCAGATGGTCTAAAATATTTACTATCTGTATAGAACAGTCTTTTGGACTCTATGGGAGAGGGCAAGGGTAGGATGATATGGGAGAATGGCATTGAAACATGTAAATTATCATATGTGAAATCAATTGCCAGCCCAGGTTTGATGCTTGATACAGGGTGCTCAGGGCTGGTGCACCAGGATGACCCAGAGAGATGGAATCGGGAGGGAGGTGGGAGGGGGGTTCTGGGAGGGGAACACATGTATACCCATGGCAGATTCATGTCAATGTATGGCAAAATCAACACAATAATGTAAAGATAATAATTTTTTTAAAAAAAGAAAATAAAATGTTTACTATCTGGTCATTTATAGAACAACTTTCTTGTCCCTTGGTCTTGAGCAGTGCTTCTCAAATTTGGCTACATATTGGAGTCACTTGGGAAGCTTTAAAAAAATTACACAGATGCATGAGTCCCAAGTTGAGATTCTTATCTAGTCTGTTGAATGGTCAGAGCCACAGGAATTTTTAAAAGCTTCCCAGTTGATTCTAGCATAGAGGTAATGTTGAGAAAAACTGTTCTAGAGCAATGCTGTCAACTAGAGTTTTCTGAAATGATCAAGATGTTCTATAGAGTCAGTCCTCCCTATTCATGGATGCAGAAACTTTGGGTAGGGAGAATTGAGAGTACTATGCCATTTTATAAGAGGGAGTTGAGTATCCACAGACTTTGGTATCCATGGGGGTCCTGGAACCAATCTCTTGTAAATACAAGCCATGGCTGTACTATCCTGTCCAACATTGTAGCCACTGGTGACATGGATACTAAGCACTTGAAATCTGGCTACAGTTGTTGACCTAGAAACTGAATTTTTAATTTTATTTAATATTAATAAGTTTGAATCTAAAATAGCCACATGTGGCTATTGACCACAATATTGGCTATGGCAGCCCTAGAAGGAAGGCTAATATGAAACAAAGATCAAATGATAGCCATGGAGAGGTTATATGCTCTGTTCTAATTGTTTTACATATGACAACTTCTTTAATCCCCACAACAACACCTGGGCTAAGTATGATTATTTTCTCCATTTTCCAAATGAAGAAACTAAGAAATAGAGAGGTTTAACTGAAAGATTAAATAATTTTCTCAAGGTCCAACAGTTACTAAGTGGTAGAATGAACATTAGAACTCAAGTTATTTTGCTCTAAAACCCATGCTCTTAATAATTCACAAAAACCATCAATTAGTTAAATAATATGTGCACAAAGCATACCTGTTACAGCTGGAGGTAGCATGTCTAAGACCTACATTGGACATTGTTAAATTTATCCACTGGCTTTGACATAATGAAAGGGAAACTAAACAGAGGTAGCTTTCTCAAATTACTTAAATTTATTATGGAATTACTCAACATAATAAAAGACTTTAAAATATAAATTCTAGTCTAAATCAACCTTCCAATTAAAATACACTACAATAAGGCATATATTTTAGGGGTAGAGGAAGAAGAGCACAGTATCTTAGCCTTTACAGGGGTGCCTGCAATAGTCCATTAGTTGCTTTGCAGGTATGGATGTGCTCTCCTTTTCTAGTGGTTAATTAGGTCATCAGATTGGACAGGCACCTTATAAAGGCTCTTTTCAAAGAAAGTTCAAGTGTTTCCAGACAGACTATTATCAAAAGGCAAGAAATAAATACTGGAGAGTATGTGAAGAAAAAAAATCGGGAAAGAGGAATTCTACCCTTCTAGATTCTTCTGGCTGGTCTAGGAATTAAGTTTACATGAGACACGTGAAAAGTTTAATAACAAGAATACATGGGAGAAACACACGAAAACAGTAGTATTTACCAGAGGGAAAGGGGGAGGGCAAAATGAATAAAGGTTGTCAACTGTATGGTGATGGATGGAAACTAAACTTTTGGTGTTGAGCATGCTATAGTGTACACAGAAGTTGAAATATAATGTATTGAAAGGTAATGAAATATAACGTAAAATGTATACCTGAAATTTATACAATGTTACTTCAAAAAAAAGTCTGAAACTGAGCAGTACCCAGTGAGGCTCCTGGGTATGGAAGCCTTTCTAGGTTCCCTGTTCCTAGCAGGGAACAGACTCCAGCTTCCATGACCTTCACTGAGTCCCAAACGGTAGATTCAAACAACTGCTAATCAGGGAAGGGAGAGGATGCAGAAAAAAGGGAGGATCAGCCAAGAAACAATAGTGCAGCCTTGGGGCAGGGTCTTGTTTCCATCTCACAGGGAAAACATAATATCTTTTGAGCTCTGTACAGAACTAAAACCCAACAAATGTAAGATGCCAGTATTCTCATTCCAGAGAAGAACATTTGAGGCCAGATTAAAAGGAACCAGAAGAGCTCATCAAGCAATTACCAGATTAAAGGAGATTAAACTCAACTGAGATTAAACAAGGGCAGGTCCTGTACACACCCTAATCTTATCGGTAACCTCACCCTTGAACCATTGCTATAAAGTTCAGTTCAGTTCAGTTGCTCAGTTGTGTCCAACTCTTTGCAACCCAATGGACTGCAGCATGCCAGGGTTCCCTGTCCATCACCAACTCCCAGAGCTTGCACAAACTCAAGTCCATCAAGTCGGTGATGTCATCCAAGCATCTCATCCTCTGTCATCCCCTTCTCCTGCCTTCAATCAGGGTCAGCATCAGGGTCTTTTCAAATGAGTAAGCTCTTTGCATCAGGTAGCCAAAGTATTGGAGTTTCAGCTTCAACATCAGTCCTTCCAATGAATATTCAGGACTGATTTCCTTTAGGATGGACTGGTTGGATCTCCTTGCAGTCCAAGGGACTCTCAAGAGTCTTCTCCGACACCACACTTTAAAAGCATGGGCTGGTGCTCTGGGATGACCCAGAGAGAGGGAATCGGAAGGGAGGTGGGAGGGGGGTTCTGGAAGGGGAACACATGTATACCCATGGCAGATTCATGTCAATGTATGGCAAAACCAACCTGATAATGTAAAGAAAATTAAAATAAATTAGTTAAATTTTTTAAAAAAAACATCAATTCTTCAGTGCTCAGCTTTCTTTATGGTCTAACTCTCACATCTGGACACAACGACTGGAAAAACCATAGCTTTGACTATACAGACCTTTGTTGGCAACGTAATGTCTCTGCTTTTAATACAATGTCTAGGTTTGTATAGCTTTTCATCCAAGGAGCTAGTGTCTTTTAATTTCATGGCTGGAGTCACTATGGCTGCAATTTAATTTCTGGCTGCAATCACTGCAGTGATTTTGGAGCCCAACAAAATAAAGTCTGTTACTGCTTCACCTCTTCCCCCTTCTATTTGCCATGAAGTGATGTGACCAGATGCCACGATCTTAGCTTTTTGAGTGTTGAGTTTTAAGCCAGCCTTTTCACCCTCATCAAGAGGCTCTTTAGTTCCTCTTCATTTCTGTTATTAAAGTGGTATTATCTGCATATCTGAGGTTGTTGATATTTCTCCCAGCAATCCTGATTCCAGCTTGTGACTCATCTAGCCCAGCATTTCACATGATGTATTCTACATATAAGTTAAATAAACTTCTGGCTATAAGTTTTACAAATAGGCAAATTAGGAAACCCTAATATTGATCCTGATTATATACAGTGACCATTTCTAGGATATGGGGGCAGCTGTTAAGTGTTGATACTGATCAGATATTATGACCAGATCTGAGACTCAGAATCATAATCATAATACTCTTCTCTTCTCTCTGTCTCTGTCTCTCTCACACACACACATTATAATTACCAAGAGAGTATAGGGTTGAAAGAAGTAGGTAGTTGATATAAGTAAGTGCTAGTCACTCAGTTGTGCCCGACTCTTTGCGACCCCATGGACTGCAGCCCACCAGGCTCCTCTGTCCATGAGATTTTCCAGGCAAGAATACTGGAGTGGGTATTCCAGGGGATCTTCCCAACCCAGGGATCAAACCCATGTCTCCTGCACTGCAAGCAGATTCTTTACCAACTGAGCTACAAGGGAAGCCCTAGTTGATATATATGAAATTTAAAATGTGGTAGTTCCAGCATGCAAGAGTTTCTAGACTGTGAATCATACCCAATATAGTTAAAGAAAAAAAAAACTAGAATAAACCACAGTCCATAATATATGTGAAGACCACTTTGTAAACAAGAGTGGTTTAGAGACCTTCAAGACCAGCATTAGTGATATAAAAAGAAAGAAGGACCCTTTGGGAATTTTAACATAATTAATGAAGGGCTGTATTCAGAGCATTTTGGATAAATGTGCCTCTGGGGGTCAGTTCTTACATAATGCTTTAGTCTGGGTAAAAATTTTGCTGCTGTCTTTTGCTCAGAGCAGGTGTACTCAGCTGCCACACCTAAAAGATAAACTACTGGCACACTCCATCTAGAGCATATTATGATTCTTCTCCATAATTATCAAAGGCAGGGATTGCTTTACAAAACAACATCTATAGATGAGCTGCTAAGGAATCTCAAAAACAAAGATAAGGACACAAGCAAAAATCATTGACTAATATTTGAACAACAGTTATCATGTAAGAAAACAAAATTAGTGAACAGAAAAGCTAACATGGAAGTAATAGAATAAACAATAGCAAATGAAAAAAAATTTTAAAATAACTATAACTAATGTTCTCAGAAGAATAAGAAAAATTATCAAACCCATAAACAAGGAAAATGCTGGCATGAAACAAAACAAATGATAACTCCTGGAAACTACATAAATAAAAGGGAATAAAAATAAGGAACACAATGGATATCTGTAGTAGCATTATGCAATAGCAGAAAAGAAAAAAAATGTGTTAATACATTAAACCAAAAGATTCTCACAAAAAAGTGCAAAATGAAAAAGAAATAGAAATTTTGATAAAGCAATAATAGACATGGAGTTTAGATCCAGAATTGCAACATCCATGTAGCAAGAATTCTATAAGAACAGAAAGTATAGAGAAGAGCAAGTAAATAAATCAATAATAGAAGATAATTCCTCCCAAGTGATAAAAGATACTAGTCTTCAGATGGAGAGAGAAGTGCTAAACCAGGTAAACAAAGAAGACATATATGAAATGCATTGGAGTGACATTTCTGAACATGAAGAATTAAAAGAAGGATTAAAGAAAATTCCAAAAGTTTACATAAAGAAGAAAATAGCAAAAAAAAAAAAAAACAACCCACCAACCCAGTACATTCAATTGAGTTCAGTTGTTGCAGAAACCAGTACTCAAGAAACCAAGCACCACACTCGGAGAGTTGGAGAATTCAGGTTTATTATGTTGGCAGGCCCAGAGGAGTTAACACTCCAAGCTCTGAACCCCGAACAAAGAGTTTTTATAGACAGACTATAGTGGGCAACATTAGCTGTTAATAGGCTGGTTTAAACTAAGGGGTTTCACGTGCGAGGGAACAGCAGTCAAGATGGGGAGGGGGATGTCTGGCCTGGACAGACATGATTAAGCAGGTTTGCAGAGGCTGGGCAATTGCAAAGAGCAGGACAAGGATGAGTGAGATAAACTCCAGTTCCTAGTATTGCAAGTCCCCACTTTCTGACACTACATGACCGACGTGACCTACGTGGTCTAGACTTTGCAAGGGGCAAGCTGAGTTACAGAGGCAGAAGGAGAAGGGGGTTATTTAAAATTTTAACTTTTCCTCTTCATAGTCACTCATTCGTGTCTGACTCTCTGCTACCCCATGGACTGTAGCACGCCAGGCCTCCCTGTCCATCACCACCTCCTGGAGTTTACTCAAACTCATGTCCATTGAGTCAGTGATGCCATCCAACCATCTCATCCTCTGTCGTCCTCTTCTCCTCCTGCCTTCAAACTTTCCCAGCATGAGGTCTTTTCCAGTGAGTCAGTTCTTTGCATCAGATGGCCTAAGCATTGGAGTTTCAGCTTCAGTATCAGTCCTTGCAATGAATATTCAGGACTGATTTCCTTTAAGATGGACTGGTTGGCTCTCCTTGCAGTCCAAGGGACTCTCAAGAGTCTTCTCCAACACCACACTTCAAAAGCATCAATTCTTCAGTGCTCAGCCTTCTTTATAGTCCAAATCTCACATCTGTACATGACTACTGCAAAAACCATAGCCTTGACTAGACAGACCTTTGTTGGCAAAGTAGTGTCTCTGCTTTTTAATATGCTGTCTAGGTTTGTCATAACTTTTCTTCCAAGGAGTAAGCGTGTTTTAATTTCATGGCTGCAGTCACCATCTGCAGTGAATTTGGAGCCCCCCAAAATAAAGTCTCTCACTATTTCCACTGTTTCTCCATCTATTTGCCATGAAGTGATGGGACCAGATGCCATGATCTTAGTGTTTTGAATGTTGAGTTTTAAGCCAACTTTTTCACTCTCCTCTTTCACTTTCATCAAGAGGCTCTTTAGTTCCTCTTTGCTTTCTGCCATAAGGGTGGTGTCATCTGCATATCTGGGGTTATGATATTTCTCCTGGCAATCTTGATTCTAGCTTATTCTTCATCCAGCCCAGTGTTTCTCATGATGTACTCTGCATATAAGTTAAATAAGCAGGATGACAATATGCAGCCTTGATGTACTCCTTTCCATATTTGGAAACAGTCTGTATTTAGCTTTAAGTATAAACCCAGTAAAGTTTACACATACACCTAAATAACTGTAGATACATAAGGTCAAAATTATTTTTATGATTATTTAGAACTAAAATTTTGGAGATATAAAACGGAGATACAATAGGAAAGCAGTTGTAAAGTTGTAAAAGTTATTGTCTAAAATAAAGGAATATACAGATTCTAATGAAATTTAGACTTTGATTTTTTTTAGCTGTGAAATGTATGTTTATTCTGTTACTTCTGGCCAGCTGTACAACTAATCTAGGACAAATTACCATATCAATTTTACATTACTTCTTCAGGACTGTGGTTTATCAACAACTTCGAACTTGGGGTCTTCAAACGTGAAGTTAGGGAATGTATTCATGTCTGCTTTACCATACATTTGCTTAAGCTTAAAAAATTCCCGGTCTAGGTCTTGCTGATACTCTGGGCCAGCATCAACAGGTCCTCCAGATGTCTGTCGCTTAGTTCTATATTCTCTAATCTTGTCCACAAAGAGTTTCTGCACAGGATCGAGCTCCTTATTAAATGCCACTGCTGTAACACCAATGTTCCTCCTCAAAGAGACCGAGATTGCAGACTGAATGACAGAGGACAACCTGAAGAGTCTCTGAAGAATCATGGTGATCCTTGCACTCAGTGCAGAGCAGCCAGCCACCGCCACCACCGCCCCGTTCTAGATTTTGATTTTTATAAAAGGATTATAAATGTCTGTGTTGAGAACCAACCAGATCCACAGAAAGAGCATAGTCACCTTTGAAAGTACAGGAAGAAAAAGAAAAGAACAGATCAAATCATCAACACAGGTAAAAGGAAGCAAAGAAAATGACAAATAGAAAGCATAAAACATGATAGCAGTACTAAGGAAAAAATATGCTAGTAATTATAATAAATATTAATAGGTTAATTTACTCTAATAATAGAAGACCCTATGAATTAAAAGTTTTTAATTTTTGATTATGAAATTTAAGAGGAGAATCAAAAGAGGAAAGAGCAAGCTAGCAAGTAATCAAATCCCTATGTGTTCTCCACAGCCTGAAACACCCGGAGAGGTTCACAGAGTTACATAGAGAAGAGAAAAGGGAGGAAGGAGATAGAGGTGACCAGGAGAAGAAGGGGTTTCAAAAGGAGCGAAACAGATCTAGCTAATAATCAGTTCCTTAAGTGTTCTCCACAGCCCGGAATACCCAAAGAGATTCACAGAATTGGGTAGAGAAGTGAAGGGGGAGGGAGGAGATAGAGGTGACCTAGGGAAGGAAAAGGGGGAGAGGGCAATCAGGCCAGTAATCACACTACAAAGTAAAAATGGGTACTGAAGATTGGATTCTTAAAGGTACAAAATTGATAACAAATGCAAAAAAGCAAAGATTAAAAATCTAGAGTAGAGGTTAGACTCTCAAAAATACAATATTAAAAAAAAACAAACAAAACTATAAAAAATATATATGAAGTCTGATTTAAAAATAGGGTCTTCTTTTTGCAAGGTAATAGTAGGTTATAAAAATGAAAATTAAAGGAGTAATAGAGGACTTTAAAATAAATTTTTTAAAATGACAATAGTAAAAATATATCTAGGAATTTCTCTGGAGCTATTGCGGCCAGCATGGGGTCAGTTCAGTTTCAGATATTTCCTTGTTCTAACTTGTACTTCTCAAGATCTATAGGCCCCTTCCAATGTAGCTGGTGCTAACTACAGGTTTTTAATCTATTGCACTTGTCACTCCCAAAGTGGTTCCCTCTGTTTATTTTGGCTCCTTCTGTTTGCAAGTCTCTCCAGTGTCTAATTTCCGCCCTGACACAAGGGGGCGAAGGTGGTCACTTATTTAGGCTCACTTGTTCTGTCGTGCTGTGGGGAGGGAGGAACACTGCAAACAAATATCACTGGCATGTGTGGGGAGTGCTCACAGTGTCTGGGCCACACTGGGTTTGCCCTCGCTCACTCACGGCATGTGTGCTTTCCCAGTCTACACTGCTCAGGCTCCAGGTTGCTCTGCAGGGGAGCTGCCTAAAGTGGTCCCTGGGTTGTGTGCACTTCCCAGATCTAAGCTGCTCAGGTTCAGGTGCTTGGGTACTCCACAAAGGCGTAGACTCAATTGGGCCTGTATTTTGTGCCCTTCCCAGGTCGAGCAGCTCAGGCAACCAGGTGCTTGGTGAGCTGTGGTTCATGGGGTCGCAAAGAGTCAGACACGACTGAGCGACTGAACTGATACTGACACTGATATTGAATGATATGAGTAATCTCCTATGGTGTGTTACGGGTTCACTGTTAGTAAGGTAGAATGAAGCTGTATCTGGTGAACCTTGTATGTGACACATGTGTGTCATGTCCAACTCTTTGTGACCTTATGAACTGTAGCCCTCCAGGATCCTCTGCCCATGGGATTCTCCAGGCAAGAATACTGGAGTGGGATGCTATGCCCTCTTCCAAGGGATCTTCCCAACCCAGGGATCAAACTCACGTTTCTTGTGGCTACTGCATTGCAAGCAGATTCTTTTTTTTTTAATTATTATTATTATTTTTTTATTATTGTTTTGGCCATACATTGTCATGATATCACCATGGGTTTACATATGCTTCCCCTCCGGGTCCCCCCTCCCTCCTCCCTCCCCCCCCGGGAAATCTCGCTGCACCAGTCCCGAGCATCAATCCTGGGCTGGCGATTGATTAGACACATGACAATTAACATGCTTCAATGCCCTTCTCCCATCTCATCCCACCCTTACCCTCATCCACAAAGTCCACAAGTCTATTCTATACATCTGCGTTCCTTTTGTTGTCTCCCATGTTGGGTTCTCATTACTGTCTTTCTAAATTCCATATATATGTGTTAATATACTGTATTGTTGTTTTTGCTTCTGGCTTACTTCACTCTGGATAATGGGCTCCAGTTTCGTCCATCTGAGTAGAATTGCTTCAAATGAATTTTTTTTTAATGCTGAGTAATATTCCATTGTGTATATATACCACAGCTTTCTTATCCATTCGTCAGTTGATGGGCATCTAGGTTGCTTCCATGTCCTGGCTATTGTAAACAATGCAGCGATGAACATTGGGGTGCACGTGGCTCTTTCAATTCTGGTTTCCTCGGTGTATATGCCCAGCAGTGGGATTGCCGGGTCATATGGCAGGTCTATTTGCAGCTTTTTAAGGAACCTCCACACTGTTTTCCATAGTGGCTGTACTAGTTTGCATTCCCACCAACAGTGTAAGAGGGTTCCCTTTTCTCCACATCCTCTCCAGCATTTATTGCTTGTAGACTTTTGGATGGCAGCCATTCTGACTGGTGTAAAGTGGTACCTCATTGTGGTTTTGATTTGCATTTCTCTGATAATGAGTGATGTTGAGCATCTTTTCATGTGTTTGTTAGCCATTTTTATATCTTCCTTGGAGAAATGTCTGTTAAGTTCTTTGGCCCACTTTTTAATTGGGTTGTTTATTTTTCTAGAATGGAGCTGCAGGAGTTGTTTGTAAATTTTTGAGATTAATTGTTTGTCTGTTGCTTCATTGGCTATTATTTTCTCCCATTCTGAAGGCTGTCTTTTCACCTTGCTTATAGTTTCCTTTGTTGTGCAAAAGCTTTTAATTTTAATTAGGTCCCATTTGTTTATTCGTGTTTTTATTTCCAATATTCTGGGAGGTGGGTCATGGAGTATCCCGCTTTGGATTATAGCAGAGAGTGTTTTGCCTATGTTATCCTCTAGGAGTTTTATAGTTTCTGGTCTTATGCTTAGATCTTTGATCCATTTTGAGTTTATCTTTGTGTATGGTGTTAGAAAGTGATCTAGTTTCATTCTTTTACAAGTGGCTGTCCAGTTTTCCCAGCACCACTTGTTAAAGAGGTTGTCTTTTCTCCATTGTATATTCTTGCCTCCTTTGTCAAAGATAAGGTGTCCATAGATGCGTGGATTTATCTCTGGGCTTTCTATTCTGTTCCATTGATCTATATTTCTGTCTTTGTGCCAGTACCATACTGTCTTAATGACTGTGGATTTGTAGTATAGCCTAAAGTCAGGTAGGTTGATTCCGCCAGTTCCATTCTTCTTTCTCAAGATTGCTTTGGCTATACGAGGTTTTTTGTATTTCCATACAAATTGAGAAATTATTTGTTCTAATTCTTTGAAGAAGACCTCTGGTAGCTTGATAGGAATTGCATTGAATCTATAGATTACTTTAGGTAGTATACTCATTTTCACTATATTGATTCTTCCAATCCATGAGCACGGTACATTTCTCCATCTGTTTGTGTCCTCCTTGATTTCTTTCATCAGTGTTCTATAGATTTCTTTTATAGTCTTTTGATTCTTTAGGTAGAAATACTCCTAAGTATTTTATTCTTTTTGTTTCGATGGTGAATGGGATTGTTTCCTTAATTTCTCTTTCTGATTTCTCACTGTTAGTCTATAGGAATGCCAGGGATTTCTGCGTGTTGATTTTGTATCCTGAAACTT
>ML661247.1:0-15683 GCA_007570785.1 Antilocapra americana
CATGGAGATGCAAATGAAAACCATAGTGAGACACCAGTTTGTACCTACTAAAATGGCTGTATCCAAAAAAACAAATGGTAAAAATGTTGGTGAGGATATAGAAAAACAAGAATCTTCATACATTGCTTGTGGGAAGGTAAAATGATATGGTCTTTTTGGAAAATAATTTGGCAGTTTCATAAAAAGTTGAACATAAACTTTCCATGTGACCCAGCAGTTCCACCCTTAGGAATCTACCCAAGAGAAATCAAATTACATGTCACACAAAGACTTGTATGCAAATATTCATAGCAGCATTATTCACAATAGCCCAAAACTGGAAGCAATTCAAAAGTGCATTGTTGGCAAAAGGATAAACAATATATGGTAGATTCATACAATGGAATACTATCCAGCTATGGAAAGAGTGAAATAATGATGCATTCTACAACATGGAAGAACCTCAAAAAGGTGCTAAGTGAAAGAATCCAGACACAAGAGCCCTACATTGCATAATTCCACTTATATTAATTGTCCAGGAAAGAACAGAGTCACAAAGTAGATAAGTGGTTGCCTGGGCTTGATGGGGAGTAGGAATTGATTGCAAAAGTGCCCCAAAGCTTTTTTAAATGTGATGGAAATATAAAAAAAAATAGTTTGAGTGGTAGTTGCTCAAGTCTATGGATAAACTGGAAATCATTGAGTCAATACATAGATTATAACTCAGTAAAGCTTTAAAAAAAACGATACCTACCATGTTCCAAGGAAATAACTGTAATAAGATTCCCTTGTGAGTTCATTCCAGAGAAGGAAATGGCAATCCACTCCAGTACTCTTGCCTGGAAAATCCCAGGGACAGAGGAGCCTGGTGGGCTGCTGTCTATGGGGTTGCACAGAGTTGGACACAACTGAAGTGACTTAGCAGCAGCAGCAGCATTGAATTCATTCATGCCTATGTATTTTTGTTCCATTTGTGTCCACTCTATCTTGGATGAGCAGTTACCTTCATGAAATAAACCTATTTGTGGACTACAAGGAGTCCTGGAAACTCTGGCCCACTCCACTCATTCAGTCTAAAACCTATCTAAGGAATGTCATCTCAGAAGCCTGTAAGCATGCTTAAAGTGGCTACTCTTCTTAAAGTAGCAGTAGTTTAGAGAAACTGATCTCATCCTATCCATGAGCCTCTTCAACAGTCCTCTTTTGTTGTAGACACAAATTCCAGCTGAGTCTTAAGACATGCATCAGGAAGCAGAAATCTGCTTGATAATGATACTGAGATGCTATGATTAATTTATTACAGTCACCAGTGGTATTAGAATGGAAGAAAGTAAAATTCTCTATTGGCATACAGTACAAAACTGTTTCATAAGAGTTTGATCAGTGTTCCTTTGAGTGTAAGCACATACTTAACAGCAAAAACATTGACTAGTCTCCAGTACCTTGCAAAATTATACAATTTCTGAAATATTTTCATGGGTACCTGAAAAAACAATACTTGGTTATCAATTTAATAAAAATGATAATGTTTAAAATGATAAATGATAAAAATAAAATATTTTAATATAAATTTATTTATTTTCAGTTCAGTTCAGTTCAGTCACTCAGTCATGTCTGACTCTTTGTGACCTCATGAACCACAGCATGCCAGGCCTCCCTGTCCATCACCTCCAGTCCATCTAAACCCATGGCCATTGAGTTGATGAGGAGGCTAATTACTTTACAATATTGTATTGGTTTTGCCATACATTGACATGAATCCGCCACGGGTGTACATGTGTTCCCCATCCTGAATTCCCCTCCCACCTGCATCTTAAAATAAAAAAAATAATAAATAATTTTAAAAAATAAAATGTTTTAAAAATAACCTTAGAGAAAAACGACATGGTTATAAGAAAACTTAGTTCTTCCATCTTTGTTCTTTGTATCTTGAATGCATTTTTTTTAAATCAAAGACATGATAAAGGCAATAAAATGTGGATAAAATTATTCCTATGATATGTGAAATCTCTGTTATCAGGCATATTACACAGAAAATATAACCTTCTACTACCCCTTGGTAATAGCTTGAAGACCAATTTATCATCTTAAATGTTTTTTTTTTACTTTGTAATAATTATAGATTCACAGAAAATTGCAAAGAGATATACAGGGAAGTTCTATGTACTCTTCTCCTAGCTTTTCTCAGTGGTAACAACCTACACAACTAATATCAAAATAAAAAAGTTCATCTGCGTCTCTTTTGCTGACTTGCATACAAGGTTATCGTTACCGTCTTTCTAAATTCCATATATATGTGTTAGTATACTGTATTGTTGTTTTTCCTCAACTCTATGGGAGGGGGCAAGGGTGGGATTATATGGGAGAACAGCATTGAAACATGCAAATAATCATATGTGAAATGAATCGCCAGCCCAGGTTTGATGCATGATACAGAGTGCTCAGGGCTGGTGCACAGGGATGACCCAGAGGGATAGAATCAGGAGGGAGGTGGGAGGGGGGTTCTGGTGGGGGAACACATGTATACCCATGGTGGATTCATGTCAATGTATGGCAAAACCAACACGATAATGTAAAGGAAAAAATAAATAAAATAATTAAAAATAAAATAAATTGATATTGCTATAATTCATAGAGATTATTCATATTACAAGTTATGCATGTATTCATTTGTGTATGTATGTAGGCAAGTGGTGTTTGTGTGTGTAGCTTCATGTAATTTTCTCATGTGTAACCTGTGTAACCACCACAAAAATCAAGACTCAACTGTAACATCACTGTAAGACTCCTTCATGTTACTCATTTATGTCACACCAATCTCCCTTTCTATCCCTGATTCCTGGCAGCCCATGAATTTCTTCTCTACAATTACATAATTTTATGAATGTTATTATATAAATAGAATTAAGCAATATGTCAGCTTTTATGATTGGCTTTTTTAAAGTCTTTTTTATGAGTCTTCTCTAAGATATTTAATTTATTTTTTTGGCTGTGCTGCAGAATCTCAGTTCCCCCATCAGGGATTGAACCCTAGGCCCTGGCAGTGACAACCTAGAATCCTGACCACTTTGTCACCAGGGGACTCCTCAAGATTGGCTTTTTTCACTCAGGATAATGCCCTTGAGATTCATCCAAGTTGTTACATGTATCAATAACTTTTTCTTAAACTGCTGAGTAGTATTTCATGGTATGGATATACCACAGTTTATTTAGCCACTCATCCATTGAAAGGGCTTCCCTGATAGTTCAGTTGGGTAAGAATCTGCCAGCAATGCAGGAGACCCTGGTTTGATTCCTGGGTCAGGAAGATCCCCTGGAGAAGGTATAGGCTACCCCTCCAGTATTCTTGGGCTTCCCTGGTGGCTCAGCTGATAAAGAATCTGCCTGTGATGTGGGAGACCTGGGTTCAACCCCTAGGTTAGGAAGATCCCCTGGAGAAGGGAAAAGCTACCTACTCCAGTATTCTGGCCTGGAGAATTCCATGGACTGTACGGTCCATGGGTTTGCAAAGAGGTTGGGCAAGACTGAGTGACTTTCACTTTCCATTGAAAGGCATTTGGTTAGTTTCCAGGTTTTGACTAGTACAAATAAAACTGCTACAGGGCTTTCCTGGTGGTCCAGTGGTTAAGAATCTGTTTTGCAATGCAAGGGATGCTGATTCAATCCCTGATCTAGGAAGATCCCACATGCTGCAGGGCAACTGAGCCCATAATCTATGACTACTGAACCCTGTGAACCTAGAGTCCTTACTCCACAACAAGAGAAGCCACTGCAATGAAAAGCCCACATACCACAACTAGAGAGTTGCCTATATTCACCACAACTAGAAAAAGCCAGTGCATAGAGAAAGCTGGTGCATCAAAGAAAACCCAGTGCAGCCAAAAAAATAAATAAGCAAATAAAAAAAACTGCTATGAACATTCATATACAAGTTCCTGCATGAAAATAAATTGTCATTTCTCTGATAAATGCAAAGAGTACAATTCCTGGATCATAATGTTAAGTCCATTTTTAGATTTGAAAGTAACTGCCAAACTATTTTCCATAGTGTCTGTACTATTTTCCATTCCTACCAGCAATGTATGAGTGATCCAGTGTCTGTACAACCTTACCAGCATTTGGTTTTATTACTATGTTTTATTTTATTCATTCTGATAGGTATGTAGTAATATTTCATTGTACTTTTAATTCACACTTTGTTAATGGTTAATGATGTTGAATATCTTTTCATGTGTCTATTTGCCATCTGTAGATCCTCTTTGGTGAAATGTCTGTGCATATCAAGTTCTAATTAGATTGTTTATTATTATAATGATGAAGTTTGAGAGTTCTTTATATACTTTAAATTCAAGCTCTATATATATGTTGGATTATCACTGTTCAATCACTAAGTTGTATCCAACTCTTCATGATGCCATGGGCTTCAGCACACTAGGCTTCTCTGTCTTTCACAATTTCTTGGAGTTTCCTCAGACTCACAGCCATTGAGTCAGTGATATAATTGCAAATATTTTCCAAATATTCAGATTGGAATTTGTCTTTTCATCCTCTTAGCATCTTTCACAGAGTAAAAGTTAACTGCAATGTGGTACCATTTCACACCAGTCAGAATGGCTGCTATCCAAAAGTCTACAAGCAATAAATGATGGAGAGAGCGTGGAGAAAAGGAAACCCTCTTACACTGTTGGTGGGAATGCAAACTAATACAGCCACTATGGAGAAAATTGCAGAGATTCTTTAAAAAAATGAAAATAGAACTGCCATATGACCCAGCAATCCCATTGCTGGGCATACACACTGAGGAAACCAGAAATGAAAGGGACACATATACCCCAATGTTCATAGCAGCGCTGTTTATAATAGCCAGGACACGGAAGCAACCTAGATGTCCATCAACAGACGAATGGATAAGAAACCTGTGGTACATATACACAATGGAATACTACTCAGCCATTAAAAAGAATACATTTGAATCATTTCTACTGAGGTGTATGAAACTGGAGCCTATTATACAGAGTGAAGTAAGCCAGAAGGAAAAACAACAATACAATATACTAATGCATATATATGGAATTTAGAAAGATGGTAATGATAACCCTATATGTGAGACAGCAAAAGAGACACAGATGTATACAACAGTCTTTTGGACTCTGTGGGAGAGGATGAGGGTGGGATGATTTGGGAGAATGACATTGAAACACATATATTATATGTGAAACAGATTGCCAGTCCAGGTTTGATGCATGAGACAGGGTGCTCGGGGCTGGTGCACTGGGATGATCCAGAGAGATAGGATTGGGAGGGAGGTGGGAGGGGAGGTTCAGGATGGGGAACACATGTACACCTGTGGTGGATCCATGTCAATGTTTGGCAAAACGACTACAATATTGTAATGTAATTAGCCTCCAATTAAAATAAATTTAAAAAATGTTTTTCATTTTGATGAGGTCCAATTTATCAATTTTTCATTTTATCAATTGTGATTATTGGTGTCAAATATAAGAACTTTGCCTAATCCTACATAGATCCCTCAATTTTTTCTCATGTTCTCTTCTGTAAGTTTGTTACTTTTTCATTTTACATTTATACCCATTATCCATTTCAAGTTAATTTTCTTTTTCAATTTTTTTGGAGTATAGTTGATATACAATGTTGTATTAGTTTCAGGTGTACATCAAAATGATTCAGTTATACACACATATACATAAGGGGCTTCCCAGGTGGCGTTAGTGGTAAAGAACACACCTGCCAATGCAGGAGACATAAGATATGTGGGTTCAATCCCTGGGTTGGGGAGATCTCCTGCAGAAGGGCACGGCAACTCACTCCAGTGTTCTTGCCTGGAGCATCCCATGAACAGAGGACCCTGGAGGGCTGCAGTCCAGTGGGTTGCAAAGAGTTGGATGCGACTATAGTGACTTAGCATGCATGCATGCACATACACATATACTCATTCTTGAGCGAATTTTCATATAAAGTTCAGGTCAAAGTTCTTTTGTTTTTCCCCAATGATTATCCAGTTTCTCCAGCATCACTAATTGAAAAGGCTATTCTTCCTCCATTGAATTGCTTTTGTTAATTTGTCAAAAATTATTGGGTATATTTTTGACTCCCCAGGGAGGTAGGTGCCCAATATGCTACTGGAGATAAGTGGAGAAATAACTCCAGAAAGAATAAAGAGACAGAGCCAAAGAAAAAACAACACCCAGTTGTGGATATGACTGGTGATAGAAGCAATGTCCAGTGCTATAAAGAGCAATATTGCATAGGAACCTGGAATGTTAGGTCCATGAATCAAGGCAAATTGAAAGTGGTAAAACAGGAGAAGGCAAGTGTGAATGTAGACATTTTAGGATTTAGCAAACTAAAATGAACTGGAATGAGTTAATTTAACTCAGATGACCATTTTATCTACTACTGTGAGCAAGAATCCCTTAAAAGAAATGGAGTAGCCATCTTAGTCAACAAGAGTCCGAAATGCAGTACTTGGATGCAATCTCAAAAACGCAGAATGATCTCTGTTCATTCCCAAGGCAAATCATTCAATTATCAGTGTAATCCAAGTCTATGCCCCCACCAGTAAGGCTGAAGAAGCTGAAGCTGAATGGTTCTATGAAGACCTAAAAGACCTTCTAGAACACCAAAAAAAAAGGTGTTCTTTTCATTATAGGGGAATGGAATGCAAAAGTAAGAAGTCAAGAAACACAGGGAACAGGCAAATTTGGCAGTGAAGTACAGAATGAAGCAGGTCAAAGGCTAACAGGGTTTTGCCAAGAGAATGCACTGGTCATAGCAAGCACCCTCTTTCAACAACACAAGAGAAGGCTCTTCACATGGACATCACAAGATGGTCAACACCAATATCAGATTGATTATATTCTTTGAAGCCAAAGAAGGAGAAACTCTATACAGTCAGAAAAAACAAGACTGAGAGCTGACTGTGGCTCAGATCATGAACTCCTTATTGCCAAATTCAGACTTAAATTGAAGAAAATAGGGAAAACCACTAGACCATTCAGGTATGACCTAAGTCAAATCTCTTACAATTACACAGAGGAAGTGAGAAATAGATTCAAGAGATTAGGTCTGATAGAATGCCTGAAGAACTATGGACAGAGGTTCGTGACATTGTACAGGAGGCAGGGATCAATACCATCCCCAAGGAAAAGAAATGTAAAAAAGCAAAATTTCTGTCTGAGAAGGCTTACAAATAGCTGTGAAAAGAAGAGAAGTGAAAAGCAAAGGAGAAAAGGAAAGATATACCCAATTGAATGGAGTGTTCAAAAGAAGAGCAAGAAGAGATAAGAAAGCCTTCCTCAGTGATCAGTGCAAAGAAGTAGAGGGGAAAAAATAGAATGGGAAAGACGAGAGATCTCTTCAAGAAAATTAGAAATACCAACAGAACATTTCATACAAAGATGGACGCAGTAAAGGAAAAAGTGTTATGGACCTAAAATAAGCAGAAGATATTAAGAAGAGGTGGCAAGAATACACAGAAGAACTGTACAGAAAAGATCTTCACAACCCAGATAATCACGATGGTATGATCACTCACCTAGAGCCAGACATCCTAGAATATGAAGTCAAGTGGCCCTTAGGAAGCATCACTACGAACAAAGTTAGTGGAGGTGATAGAATTCCAGTTGAACTATTTCAAATCCTAAAAGACGATGCTGTGAAAGTTCTGCACCCAGTATGCTAGCAAATTTGGAAAACTCAGCAGTGGCCACAGGAATGGAAAAGGTCAGTTTTCATTCCAATCCCAAAGAAAGGGAATGCCAAAGAATGCTCAAACTACCACACAATTGCACTCACCTCACACGCTAGTAAAGTGATGTTCAAAATTCTCCAAGCCAGGCTTCAACAGAACGTGAACCATGAACTTCCAGATGTTCAAGCTGGTTGTAGAAAAGGCAGAGGAACCAGAGATCAAATTGTCAATATCCGTTGGATCATCGAAAAAGCAAGAGAGTTCCAGAAAAACGTCTATTTCTGCTTTATTGACTATGCCAAAGCCTTTGACTGTGTGGATCACAATATACTGTGGAAAATTCTTAAGGAGATAGGAATATCAGACCACCTGACCTGCCTCTTGAGAAATCTGTATTCTGGTCAGGAAACAACAGTTAGAACTGGACATGGAACAAAAGACTGGTTGCAAATAGGAAAAGGAGTATGTCAAGGCTGTACATTCTCACCATGCTTATTTAACGTATATTGCAGAGTACATCATGAGAAACGCTGGGCTGGATGAAGCACAAGCTGGAATCAAGATTGCCAGGAGAAATATCAATAACATCAGATGTACAGATGACACCACCCTTATGGCAGAAAGCGAAGAAAAACTAAAGAGCCTCTTGATGAAAGTGAAAGAGAAGAGTGAAAAGTTGGCTTAAAATCAACATTCAGAAAAGAAAGATCATGACATCCAGTCCCATCACTTAATGGCAAATAGATGTAAAAACAGTGTTTCCAGTGTCAGGCTTTATTTTGGGAGGCTCCAAAATCACTATAGATGCTGAATACAGCCATGAAACTAAAAGACGGTTGCTCCTTGGAAGAAAAGTTATGACCAAACTAGACATCTTACTAGAAAGCAGAGCCATTCTGTAAACAAAGTTCCATCTAGTCAAACTTATGGTTTTTCCAGTAGTCATGTATGGATGTAAGAGTTGGACTATAAAGAAAGCTGAGTGCCAAAGAATTGATGCTTTTGAAGTGTGATGTTGGAGAAGACTCTTGGGAGTCCTTTGGACTGCATCCTTGCAGTCCAACTGCATCCAACCAGTCCATCCTAAAGGAAATCAGTCCTGAATATTCATTGGAAGGACTGATGCTGAAGCTGAAACTCCAATACTTTGGCCACATGATGTGAAGAACTGACTCATTTCCTGATGCTGGAAAAGTTTGAAGGCAGGAGGAGATGGGGACGACAGAGGATTGAGATGGTTGGATGTTATCACCGACTCAATGGACATGAGTTTGGGTAAACTCCAGGAGTTGGTGATGGACAGGGAGGCCTGGCGTGCTGCATCCTATTCGGTCGCAAAGTGTCAGACATGACTGAGTGACTGAACTGGACTGAACCATCCTATAGCATATTAAAAATAAGCGAATGTGTAGTAATTTGAAATTATGCTTAGTAATCATTTTTAGTATTCCATTTCACTTACATTATCCAGAAATCAAAGATTAGTTGTAAATTAGTTTGATTTGATATTAATTGTTGAATTTACCTAAGAATCCTGAAAATTGTGTTCAGACTATAAAACCTAATTACAGTTGATGTAAATAGTTTTTCAGAATAATGATTGAATTTAGTACCAGAGAAAAGAAAGCAAGAGTGGCAATACTCATATCTGATAAAGTAGACTTTAAAATAAAGGCAGTGAAAAGAGATAAAGATGGACATTACATAATGATCAAAGGATCAATCGAGGAAGAAGAAATAACAATTATAAATATTTATGCACCTAACATAGGAGCTCCACAATATGTAAGGCAAATGCTAACAAATATGAAAGGGGAAATCAACAACAACACAATAATAGCAGGAGACTTTAATACACCACTCACACCAATGGATAGATCAACTAGACAGAAAAGTAACAAGGAAATTCAAACTTTAAATGAAACAATAGACCAACTAGACCTAATTGATATCTATAGGTCATTCCACCCCAAAACAAGGAATTTCACCTTTTTCTCAAGTGCACACGGGACCTTCTCCAGGATAGATCACATCCTGGGCCATAAATCTAACCTTGATAAATTCAAAAATATTGAAATCATCCCAAGCATCTTTTCTGACCACAATGCAGTGAGATTAGATATCAACTACAGGAGAAAACCTCTCAAAACTTCCAACATATGGAGGCTCAACAACACACTGCTGAATAACCAACAAATCGCAGAAGAAATTAAAAATGAAATTCAGTTATGCATGGAAACAAATGAAAATGAAAACACAACAGCTCAAAACCTATGGGACACTGTGAAAGCAATGCTAAGGGGAAAGTTCATAGCAATACAAGCTCACCTCAGGAAACAAGAGAAAAATCAAATAAATGACCTTACTATACACCTAAAGCAACTAGAAAGGGAAGAGATGCAGAAGCCCAGGTCTAGTAGAAGGAAAGAAATCTTAAAGATCAGGGCAGAAATAAATGCAAAGGAATCAAAAGTGACCATAGCAAAAATCAACCAAGCCAAAAGCTGGTTCTTTGAGAAGATAAATAAAATTGACAAACCGTTAGCCAGACTCATCAAGAAACAAAGGGAGAAGAACCAAATCAACAGAATTAGAAATGAAAACGGAGAGATCACGACAGAAAACACAGAAATACAAAGGATCATAAGAGACTATTATCAGCAACTATATGCAAATAAACTGGACAATTTGGATGAAATGGACAAATTCCTAGAAAAGTACAACTTTCCAAGACTAAACCAGGAAGAGATAGATAATATTAATAGACCCATCACAAGCACGGAAATTGAAACCGTAATCAGAAATCTTCCAAAAAACAAAAGCCCAGGACCAGATGGCTTCACAGCTGAATTCTACCAAAAATTTAGAGAAGAGCTAACACCTATTCTACTCAAACTCTTCCAGAAAATTGCAGACGAAGGTAAACTTCCAAACTCATTCTATGAGGCCTCCATCACCCTAATTCCAAAACCCGGCAAAGATGCCACAAAAAAAGAAAACTACAGGCCAATATCACTGATGAACTTAGACGCAAAAATCCTCAACAAAATTCTAGCAAATAGAATCCAACAACACATCAAAAAGATCATACATCATGATCAAGTAGGCTTTATCCCAGGGATGCAAGGATTCTTCAATATTCGTAAATCGATCAATGTAATACACCACATTAACAAATTAAAAAATAAAAATCACATGATTATCTCAATAGATGCAGAGAAAGCCTTTGACAAAATTCAACATCCATTTATGATAAAAACCCTCCAAAAAGCAGGAATAGAAGGAACATACCTCAACATAATAAAAGCTATATATGACAAACCCACAGCAAACATTATCCTCAATGGTGAAAAACTGGAAGCATTCCCCCTGAAATCAGGAACAAGACAAGGGTGCCCACTCTCACCACTACTATTCAACATAGTTTTGGAAGTTTTGGCCACAGCAATCAGAGCAGATAAAGAAATCAAAGGAATACAGATTGGAAAAGAAGAAGTAAAACTCTCTCTGTTTGCTGATGACATGATCCTCTATATTGAAAACCCTAAAGACTCTACGAGAAAATTACTAGAGCTAATCAGTGAATATAGCAAAGTTTCAGGATACAAAATCAACACACAGAAATCCCTGGCATTCCTATACACTAACAGTGAGAAATCAGAAAGAGAAATTAAGGAAACAATCCCATTCACCATCGAAACAAAAAGAATAAAATACTTAGGAGTATTTCTACCTAAAGAATCAAAAGACTTGTATATAGAAAACTATAGAACACTGATGAAAGAAATCAAGGAGGACACAAACAGATGGAGAAATGTACCGTGCTCATGGATTGGAAGAATCAATATAGTGAAAATGAGTATACTACCTAAAGCAATCTATAGATTCAATGCAATTCCTATCAAGCTACCAGAGGTCTTCTTCAAAGAATTAGAACAAATAATTTCTCAATTTGTATGGAAATACAAAAAACCTCGTATAGCCAAAGCAATCTTGAGAAAGAAGAATGGAACTGGCGGAATCAACCTACCTGACTTTAGGCTATACTACAAATCCACAGTCATCAAGACAGTATGGTACTGGCACAAAGACAGAAACATAGATCAATGGAACAGAATAGAAAGCCCAGAGATAAATCCACGCATCTATGGACACCTTATCTTTGACAAAGGAGGCAAGAATATACAATGGAGAAAAGACAACCTCTTTAACAAGTGGTGCTGGGAAAACTGGACAGCCACTTGTAAAAGAATGAAACTAGATCACTTTCTAACACCATACACAAAGATAAACTCAAAATGGATTAAAGATCTAAGCATAAGACCAGAAACTATAAAACTCCTAGAGGATAACATAGGCAAAACACTCTCTGCTATAATCCAAAGCGGGATACTCCATGACCCACCTCCCAGAATATTGGAAATAAAAACACGAATAAACAAATGGGACCTAATTAAAATTAAAAGCTTTTGCACAACAAAGGAAACTATAAGCAAGGTGAAAAGACAGCCTTCAGAATGGGAGAAAATAATAGCCAATTAAGCAACAGACAAACAATTAATCTCAAAAATATACAAACAACTCCTGCAGCTCCATTCTAGAAAAATAAACAACCCAATTAAAAAGTGGGCCAAAGAACTTAACAGACATTTCTCCAAAGAAGATATAAAAATGGCTAACAAACACATGAAAAGATGCTCAACATCACTCATTATCAGAGAAATGCAAATCAAAACCACAATGAGGTACCACTTTACACCATATTGCTTTTTAAAAAATGTTTAAAAATTATAGAAATGCCTTGACAGGTTTATCTATCTTTTTTCTCATTTTTATTCCATATCATCTCTTATGAAATACTTGATGGTATATTTTGCAAAACAGTGAAATTTTGGAATCAAAACTTGTGCTTGAAGTTCCAAATCATTAACCTTCAATTTCAAGTACCTAAGATCAATCACTTAATATCAACATACTGAAAGAATAGCAAAAGGCAAGTATAGAGTACAAAATTACGCTAGGAATACAAATAAGTCTACAGCAGTACTTGAGAAAAGGAGGGATGGGATAGGGAAAGGAAATGAGAATATTATGACCCTTTGGCGGCATTCTTTCCCCTTTCCTCCTTCTTACAGACTTATCTTTCCTTTTTTTTACTGTTTAAATTCACATGTCAAATAATCATTAACCATTTATTATGAAATAATTCACAAAAACTTTTTAGCACAGTTACACACAGTAAACACTCACTAAAGGTTAATAAATATTAGCGACTAGTATTATTACTGTGTACAACCCCATTTCTTTGATTTTACCTTGACCTCTTTCCCCAAATGTACATATAGGCAGGTGTGTGGTCAGGGTTAAAATAGAGGAGGATCACACAGATTTTTATTTTTCATACTTAAGGTCTGTCTGAATGAATTTTAAAAATAGTGTCTTGAACTCACCCACTTCTTGAAATCTACACTAAAATGCCTGTTCAATCTCTCAAATCAGGAGTCTTCTCTAAGAAGGAACTAAATGGCATGCTTCTTAAGGCTCCTCAATGAGGGCAATTTATCTCTAAAGGTAATTTTTCATAAAAGTGCATTCTGTACCCCAAAAACACTAGAAAAGCCCATATAACTTATGTTTGTATATCCAGTTAAATCACCTATAATTTTAAGTACTTGAAAGTTAATATAACTCAGTTTTCTGTAGCAATAGACTTTTATAGTACAGCAAATAGTCATATTGTGATCCACACAGTCAAAGGCTTTGGCATAGTCAATAAAGCAGAAGTAGATGTTTTTCCGGAATTCTCTTGCTTTTTTGATAATCCAGCAGATGTTGGCAATTTGATCTCTGGTTCCTAAAGATATGGGAATACCAGACCATCTGACCTGTCTCTTGAGAAACCTGTATGTAGGTCCAGAAGCAACAGTCAGAACTGGACATGGAACAACAGACTGGTTCCAAATAGGAAAAGGAGTACGTCAAGGCTGTATATTGTCACCAAGCTTATTTAACTTATATGCAGAGTACATCATGAGAAACACTGGGCTGGAAGAAGCACAAGCTGGAACCCAGATTGCTGGGAGAAATACCAATAACCCCAGATATGCTGATGACACCACCCGTATGGCAGAAAGTGAAGAGGAACTAAAAAGCCTCTTGATGAAAGTGAAAGAGAAGAATGAAAAAGTTGGCTTAAGGCTCAACAATAAGAAAACCAAGATCATGGCATCTGGTCCCATCACTTCATGGGAAATAGATGGGGAAACAGTGGAAAAAGTGTCAGACTTTAATTTTTTGGGCTCCAAAATCACTGCAGATGGTGGTTGCATCCATGAAATCAAAAGATGCTTACTCCTTGGAAGGAAAGTTATGGCCAACCTGGATAGCATATTGAAAATCAGAGGCATTATTTTGCCAACAAAGGTCTGTCTAGTCAAGGCTATGGTTTTTGCAGTAGTCATGTATGGATGTGAGAGTTGGACAGTGAAAACAGCTGAGTGCCAAAGAATTGAGGCTTTTGAAGTGCGGTGTTGGAGAAGACTCTTGAGAGTCCCTTGTACTGCAAGGAGATCCAACCAGTCCATCCTAAAGGAGATCAGTCCTGGGTGTTCATTGGAAGGACTGATGTTGAAGCTGAAACTCCCAATACTTTGGCCACCTGATGGGAAGTGTTGACTCTTTGGAAAAGACCCTGATGCTGGGAAGGATTGGGGGCAGGAGGAGAAGGGGGCAACAGAGGATGAGATGGCTGCATGGCGTCACTGACTCGGTGGACATGGGTTTGGGTGGACTCCAGGAGTTGGTGATGGACAGGGAGGCCTGGCATGCTGTGGTTCATGGGGTCGCAAAGAGTCAGACATGACTGAATGACTGAACTGATACTGAACTGATACTGAAATAGTCATATATATGAGTTACATATTGTAGAACTGCTTATTTCATGTTTCTCTGAAACAGATTTTCTTTTCGCAGCTGGGCTTCTCAGTCTCCCATCTTTAATGTTATTAGATTGGATGGCATTATTTCTCCATATAGATTGTGCTATAAGAGTTTCAGTTAAGAGGTGGACGAAACTGGAGCTTATTATACAGAGTGAAGTAAGCCAGAAGGAAAACCAACAATACAGTATACTAACGCATATATATGGAATTTAGAAAGATGGTAATGATAACCCTGTATGTGAGACAGCAAAAGAGACGCAGATGTATAGAACACTCTGTTGGACTCTATGGGAGAGGGCAAGGGTGGGATGATATGGGAGAATGGCACTGAAACATGTAAATTATCATAGGTGAAATCAATCGCCTGCCCAGGTTTGATGCTTGATACAGGGTGCTCAGGGCTGGTGCACCAGGATGACCCAGAGGGATGGAATCGGGAGGGAGGTGGGAGGGGGGTTCTGGAAGGGGAACACTTGTATACCCATGGCAGATTCATGTCAATATATGGCAAAACCAACATGATAATGTAAAGAAAATAAATAAATAAATTTTAAAAAAGAATTTCAGTTAAACTAGGAAGATTAGAAACATCATTTATCTCTGCTGCTGCATGAAGCTCCACTGAAGTGACAATAAAGGAATTTTTTTAAAGGTGTAAATAGAGAAGGATGAAGAGAACAAAAGAGACAACAGCAGACAATTGAAGTCAACAAAACTTTGGAAGCTGGAGAGCAACAGATGAGATGAGTGTTAAGCTTACTTAAACTGGAAAAGCTGAAGCCTAAGGCTGATGGTGACAGGTTCAGTTTTTAATTTAAAGTTACTGGATATCTCTGAGGTACAGGTTGAAGGGAGAGCTAAAAAGAAGAGTACTGATCAAAAGTATGTGTAAGAAAAAAATTAGATCCCCAAAGTTCCTTATCTATTTCAACAAAAGATTCAAGAGTTATTGCAATATTCTTTTTCACTGGGTGGAGTGTCAGGTGTTTCTTGTTGTTAAGGAAGCTTGTTTGTTGATTTAGTTGAAAGTAAAACAATGGTTTAGGTTGAAA
>ML661247.1:17063-66499 GCA_007570785.1 Antilocapra americana
GATTTAAGCAATGTCTGAAATTATGTTCTATTCAGTAGAGCCTCCTTTAATCAAACATTTTATCATTTATAGTTAAGCAGATTATGATAATTTTACACAACAGGGCTTAATTAACATCACTGATCCATACAAGAAGCATATACTCATATAATCAGGATCACATAAATGTTTTTTCCTTCTTCCAAAAATAGTTGGTAATAAGATATATAAATTAGTCTCATAGTCACAATAATAGAATTAAATGCTTCATTTAGGTGACTTGTTTCATACTAAATTGGATTTTACCTAAAGAAAGTATTTCATGGTTTCTGATCTTTGTCTTTGTAGCCTAGCACAAAGGTTCATTTTAATTCTTTAAGTAATACTGTAGCTTTGATATAATTTGTAGTATAATTTTTTATAAGCAGCAATTTCATGTACAGATAGGATTTGGAAAAGTCTTACAATTTAAATCTGATAAAAAAAGAGACCAGATGTGTAATCTGTCTAACACATTGCTTGTCAAATTAAGTGTGCTCAATAAAAATTAGTTTTGTCCCTGCCTGTGATAACTCAGGTAGTGGTGCAGCCAACTATCACTCATTACAATTCATTAAAACCTCAATTTTATAGTTGTATAGTGTTTTTTTTTTTAATTTAAGAAAAAAATTTTATCGCATTTTTTTTCAATCATTGTTTCTGCTTCTTCATATTTTCTTTCATATCCTTTTTTGGGTATCCTTTTGAATCTTGATTTTATCAGCTCTCTTGCACACTCTTGGGTAAATTAAGTACTTCATTTTACTCGACTGGATCTTGAAGAAACTAGGAAGTCTAGCTGGAATTTTAAAAACATGGTTGAAATAAAAATATCTATTAATAAACTGTCGAGGAGGAAAAAAATCTTTTTTGTCCCTCTACCTTTCTCCAGCTGGGGTCATGTAAATTAGATTGACAAAAGACAGATTAACAAGAGAACAACAAATAGAAGTTTATTAACCTTTTTATCAGGCACATGCTCCATATACTCAATAATGAGTAACTGAAAGGGATGGTTAGAGTTTGACATTATATAGCAGATTTTATAACAACAAATTCCTATAGAAGTGACAAGATGAAGGAAAAGGACTTTGAGTTTTTGGGGTGACAAATTAGGAGAAGGTAAATATATGGGGAAACTAATGGACCATAAAAGCTAATTAGTCAAGCTTGTTATATAGGTTCCTCTGATGTTGACTTCAGGCTGTAAGGGCCTATATTTGTGTCTGATGGTTAACTTCTGTCCATCCTGGTTCAGAGGGGAGGTGGACACCTTTACAACTCAGTTCAGTTCAGTTCAGTCACTCAGTTGTGTCCGACTCTTTGCAACCCCATGGACTGTAGCATGCCAGGCCTCCCTGTCTATCACCAACTCCCGGAGTTTACTCAAACTCATGTCCATTGAGTCGGTGATGCCACCCAACCATCTAATCCTCTGTTGTCCCCTTTTCCTCCTGCCTTCAATCTTTCCCAGCATCAGGGTCTTTTCAAATGAGTCAGCTCTTTGCATCAGGTGGCCAAAGTATTGGAGTTTCAGCTTCAACATCAGTCCTTCCAATGAACACCCAGGACTGATCTCCTTTAGGATGGACTGGGTGGATCTTCTTGCAGCCCAAGGGACTCTCAAGAGTCTTCTCCAGCACCACAGTTCAAAAGCATCAATTCTTCAGTGCTCAGCTTTCTTTATAGTCCAATTCTCACATCCATACATGACTACTGCAAAAACCATAGCCTTGACTAGATGGACCTTAGTTGGCAAAGTAATGTTTCTGATTTTTAATATGCTGTCTAGGTTGGTCATAACTTTCCTTCCAAGGAGTAAGTATCTTTTACAACTACTTTTAGGCAAATAAGGGTAGGGAAGAGTTTTTCCTGTATCTCCCTCTTCTCAATTACCTTCAGCTCAAAATAATTCTTAGGTAAAAGTACTGTATTTGAAGAGGCATATGTTGCTACTCTTTAAACCATTTTCTCTACAGTTCTCCAAAAACTGACTCTATTATAGTACTTTGATTTGACCAGTGTAGACAAGAAATAATCATTTTTGTGTCCCTAACAGTAAGAACATTACCACAATTTTTGAAAGGAGCAGAAAGAAAGGGAGAGTCAAGTTTTGGCAACTTTTCAAGAACACATTGGATCCACAAAGCATGTCTCAGCTTTGATAAAAGACACTTAATTTAATAATAAAGGATATATAGAAATTTTGGATGAATGATGAAAAATTAAGGAAATAAATCTAAACACAATAGGTAGTTATACATTGCTGGTTTATCAGACTTTAAGATCATATTGCTGTTATTGCTTTATATTATAAAACAAATATCATTACTGTAGGCTCATCGCTCAAGGATAAGTCACTGTAGTATGCTTGGCAAGCATCTTTAGACTTAGATTCAACCCACTGCTAGTATTATTAGCTCTGCTATTGGGGAAAGAATCACAATCTATTTGAATCTTTGTTTCCTATCCATAAAATAAAAAGAATGGATTCCATGGTTTCTTAATTCTAAAACTGCACAAGCCATTGATCAGCCTATGAATAAATTCATCTATTGTTGAGACAGAAAAGGTACTATGTTTTGTTTATCTTTGTATTCCTCATAGGGCCTTGCATGGTACCTAATAATATAATGTTCAATAAACATTTATTGAGTATTTTCTAGGTTCTAAGGACAGTACCAAATTCTAGAAATTCAGAGATGACTTAGACCTGGTCTCCACTCTTTTCAGACTTTACAGTCCAGAAGAATAAAACAGTGTATAGGTAAATTAAACGTCAAGAATTATGACAAGGGTAGGCAAAGAGCAGCATTTGCACATAATGGACATACCTTACAAGGGTCAGAGAAAGGCTTCCTGGAGGAAACTGCACATCTTCTGAATCTTGAATGATAGCTAACCAAATTGATGGGGAGGCAGCAGAAAGAGGAGAAACAAAAAATATACAAAGAATATGAATATATATGGCATACATTCATCACAATTTTCTTCTGAACTATTAAAAAATAAAATAGCTCCTAGGTTATATAAGGGGCTTCCCTTGTGGCTCAGCTGGTAAAGAATCCATCTGCAATGTGGGACACCTGGGTTTGATCCCTGGGTTGGGAAGATCCCATGGAGAAGGGAAAGTGTACCCACTCCAGTATTCTGGCTTGGTGAATTCCATGGAGTTGCAAGAGTCACACACGACTGAGTGACTTTCACTTTCAGTTATATAAAACCAATATGAAACCACCCTTATCATAAGGATAACTAATGCTACTTTATTTTCCATATTTTCTTTAGAATCTCAGCAATAGCTCCATGTTTATTTTACCTGAGCAAGTATATATGATATTCCTTCTAAAACGTATGTCAGAAAATCTAGGCTTCATACCTCATGAAAAACTATGAAAGATTTTGAAAGGGGGGAAAAAGATTATTGGGTATCTTATGGAAGGCTTGGCATTGTTTAGCACATCCTTCCTGGTTATCTGACTCTATAGTGTTCTGAGCCTTAACTGGATTAAAAAGAATTCTGGAAATTTTGCCTCAGTCCACTGTTCTGGTTTTCAAGCTATCTAAGTGATGTTAGCTCATAAATCTATTTTTTGAAGTGGCAATCATGTAAATACCTGGTATGGCTCTTTTCCATGAGGCTCTGAGATTATTCTTCTTTGTTGATGATACAAACTCTAGCTTATAGTAGAACCTTCAGATAAGCTTTAGAATACAAAAAGATCATTAAGAGATTTAATGGCTGTGGCTAATTGATTGCTATTGTCTATTCTATCATAGCAGAGGTCTGTCTAGTAAAAGCTATAGTTTTTCCAGTAGTCATGTACGGATGTGAGAGTTGGATTATAAAGAAAGCTTAGCACTGAAAAATTGATGCTTTTGAAGTGTGGTGTTGGAGAAGACTCTTGAGAGACCCTTGGACTGCAAGGAGATCAAACCAGTCAATCCTATAGGAAATCAGCCCTGAATATTCATTGGAAGGACTGATGCTGAAGCTGAAACTCCAATATTTTGGCAACCTGTTGTGAAGAACTGACTCATTTGAAAAGACCCTGATGCTGGGAAAGATCGAAGACAGAGGAGAAGGGGATGACAGAGGATGAGACAGTTGGATGGCATCACCAACTCAATGGACAAGAGTTTGAGTAAACTCCTGGAGTTGGTGAACAACAGGGAGGCCTGGAGAGCTGCAGTCTATGGGGCTGCAAAGAGTCAGACATGACTGAGGGATTGAACTGAACTGACTGAAAATTCTGCATATAGATACTTCATAGGAGTTTTGATGAGGGTTATTTCTGAAAGTAAAACAGTTTTTTGGAGGGCACATTCATCACAGAGGATACTGACAAATTGCCAGGGACTTCCTATAGAGCATGTAATTTCTGAAATGTTTATACCAATATTATACCAAAACAAACTTAATTTAGTAAAGGCTGAATGTCCTTCTGATCTAACAACTTTTCCCATGCACCTTTACTACAGTAACATATTAAACAAACCCAGTTCTAGTATTGTTATTGAATCAAAGCTCACTCTGCTCATCACATGATAGGCCAATAAGTCCGAGAGATGAGGTGTTGAGGCAAAACATGCTAAGTCACTTTAGTTGTGTCTTTGTAACCCTATGGACTGTAGCCCACCAGGCTCCTCTGCCAATGAGATTTCTCAGGCAAGAATACTGGTGTGGGTTGCTATTTCCTCCTCCAGCGAATCTTCCTGACCCATGAATTGAACCCATGTCTCTTAGGTCTCCTGCATTGGCAAGTGGGTTCTTTACCACTAGTGTCACCCGGGGAATATAACTTTAATCAGAGAGCTGACTGGCCTAGAAGATGGCAGACTAATGTCTGTAAATAACTATCTTGTTGGGGCTTGTATGCCAGGTTTTTTATGGATCAGAGATCGGGGGAGGTTAGCAAACAAAGTAAAAATGACCATTTAATTCTTACAGATATCTCCCAGAATGGCAAGCCTCAGGCAGGGGAATATGTTAGTTGCACTTATTTACAGTCATTTCACAGGTGGTGTGAAATGGAATATCTCCTGTCGTATCAACAAACAAAGATGTCACAACTACCTGTGATTCTGGCCTCCCAAATGTGAATTTCTGAGCCATGTCAGTAAGCAGCAGATGAGGGGCACCATTTCCCACACAAAGAACTTAAGAATGTCACAATCCTTCACAGGTAGGCAGGGTCAAGCTATCTCCCTATGAGCCAAACAAAGGCTCAGGCAGACGGAGGGGCAAGCAGGGATCTCTGAGGCAGGCCATTATGTACACTTATAATAACAAATAAGTGTTATTTGTTATTATAAACAAATATAATACCAAATATATTTGTTATTTTCCTATGCACCTTTACTACAGTAACATATTAAACAAACATAATTCTAGTATTCTTATTGAGTTTAAGCTCACTCTGCTTGTTATGATAGGCCAATAAGTCCAAGAGACGAGGTGTTGAAGAAAGACATGCTAAGTCACTTTAGTTGTGTCTTTGTGACCCTATGGACTGTAGCCCACCAGGCTCCTCTGCCAATGAGGAGGAGTTATTTCAAATATAATAACAAATATATATATAATATATATAAAATATAATAACAAATATAGATTCCCTTATGGCTTAGCTGGTAAAGAATCCGCCTGCAATGGGGGAGACCTGGTTTCAATGCCTGGGTTGGGAAGATCCCCTGGAGAAGGGAAAGGCTACCCATTCCAGTATTCTTGCCTAGAGAATTCCATGGACTCTATATGGGGTCGCAAAGAGTCAGACACAACTTAGCATCTTTCACTTTGAATTTCTTTTCGTAATAACAAAAGTGGCGAAATAAGAGTTAAAGTCACAGAAACAGATCCAGTATGGAGTCAGAGCTAACCTTTCCTGGTTACAGTGTCTTCTTTACAAATAAGATGGCAGAGCAAATCTTTGTAATTCCAAAGGCTCTCTGAGAAATCTTAGTGGTTTTATGTATAAAAGTCTTAGTTTTATGTATATATATAATATATTCTGAAAATTTCATTTTTCCTAAATGTGGGAACTGATTTTGGGAAGACAAAATTAAGGGCTGACAGGGAAAATTTGTGCACTTCATTAGACAGGTCATAAGTGATTGAGAAACAATGCTTTCCCACCTATTTAATCAAAATATTGATACAAATACTGCATTTAACAACTCAGTGTAACACTATTACAGCATTTTTTATCATTGCCTTCCTTTGGGAATGGAATGAAAACTGACCTTTTCCTGTTCTGTGGTCACTGCTGAGTTTTCCAAATTTGCAGGCATATTGAGTGCAACACTGTAACAGCATCATCTTTTAGGATTTGAAATAGCTCAACTGGAATTCCATCACCTCCATGAGCTTTGTTCATAGTGATGCTTCCTAAGGCCCACTTGACTTTGTATTCCAGGATGTCTGGCTGTAGGTGAGTGATCATACCATCATGATTATCTGGGTCATGAAGATTTTTTTGTATAGTTCTCCTGTGTATTCTTGCCATCTCTTCTTAATATCTTCTGCTTCTGTTAGGTCCATACTATTTCTGTCCTTTATTGTGCCCATCTTTGCATGAAATGTCCTCTTGGTATTTCTAATTTTCTTGACGAGATCACTAGACTTTCCCATTCTATTTTTTTCCTCTATTTCTTTGCACTGATCACTGAGGAAGGCTTTTTTATCTCTCCTTGCTCTTCTTTGGAACTCTGCATTCAAATGGGTGTATCTTTCCTTTTCTCCTTTGCCTTTCAATTCTCTTCTATTCACAGCTATTTGTAAGGCCTCCTCAGACAACCATTTTGCCTTTTTACATTTCTTTTCCTTGGGGATGGTTTTGATCCCTGCCTCCTGTACAATGTCACGAACCTCTGTCCATAGTTCTTCAGGCACTCTGTCTACCAGATCTAGTCCCTTAAATCTATTTCTCACTTCCACTGTGTAATCGTAAGAGATTTGCCTTAGGTCAGACCTGAATGGTGCAGTGATTTTCCCTACTTTCTTCAACTTCAGTCTGAATCTTGCAATAAGGAGTTCATGACTTGAGCCACAGTCAGCTCTTGGTCTTGGTTTTGCTGATTGTATAGTTTCTCCATCTTTGGCTGCAAAGAATATAATCAATCTGATTTCGGTGTTGACCAACGAGTGATATCCATGTGTAGAAACTTCTTGTGTTGTTGAAAGAGTCTTCTTGTTGTTGTGTTTGCTATGACCAGTGCATTCTCTTGGCAAAACCCTGTTAGCCTTTGCCCTGCTTCATTCTGTACTCCAAGGCCAAATTTTCCTGTTACTCCGGGTGTTTCTTGACTTCCTACTTTTGCATTCCAGCCCCCTATAATGAAAAGGACATCATTTCGGGGTATTAGTTCTAGAAGGTCTTGTTGATCTTCATACAACTGTTCAACTTCAGCTTCTTCAGCATTACTGACTGGGGCATAGACTTGGATTACCATGATATTGAGTGGATTGCCTTGGAAATGAACAGAGATCATTGTGTCGTTTTTGAGATTGCATCTAGGTACTGCATTTCATACTCTTTTGTTGACTATGATGCCTACTCCATTTCTTCTAAGGGATTCTTCCCCACAGTAGTAGATATAATGGTCATCTGAGTGTCATCTGAGGAAAATTCTTAAAGAGATGGGAATACCAGACCACCTGACTTGCCTCTTGAAAAATCTGTATGCAGGTCAGGAAGCAACAAGTTAGCCCTGGACATGGGACAACGGACTGGTTCCAAATAGGGAAAGGAGTACGTTAAGACTATATACTGTCACCATGCTTATTTAACTTATATGCAGAGTACATCATGAGAAACCCTGGGCTAGAGGAAGCACAAGCTGGAATCTAGATTGCTGGGAAAAATATCAATAACCTCAGACATGCAGATGATACCACCCTTATGGCAGAAAGCAAAGAAGAACTAAAGAGCCTCTTGATGAAAGTGAAAGAGGAAAGTAAAAGAGTTGGCTTAAAACTCAACATTGAGAAAACTAAGATTATCGCATCGGTCCCATCACTTCATGACAAAGAGACGGGGAAACAGTGGAAACAGTGACAGACTTTATTTTGGGGGGCTCCAAAATCACCACAGATGGTGAGTGCAGCCATGAAATTAAAAGACGCTTGCTCCTTGGAAGAAAAGTTATGATCAACCTAGACAGCATATTAAAAAGCAGAGACATTACTTTGTCAACAAAGGTCCAAATAGTCAAGGCTATGGTTTTTCAAGTAGTCATGTATAGATGTGAGAGTTGGATTATAAAGAAAGCTGAGGGCCGAAGAATTGATGCTTTTGAACTGTGCTGTTGGAGAAGACTCTTGAGAGTCCCTTGACTGCAAGGAGATCTAACCAGTCCACCCTAAAGGAAATCAGTCCTGAATATTCATTGGAAGGACTGATGCTGAAGCTGAAACTCCAATACTTTGGCCACCTGATGTGAAGAACTGACTCATTTGAAAAGACCCTGATGCTGGGAAAGATTGAAGGGAGGAGGAGAATGGACAACAAAGGATGAGAGGGTTGGATGGCACCAGCAACTCAATGCACATAAGTTTGAGTGTACTCTGAGAGTTAGAGATGGACAGGGAGGCCTGGCATGCTGCAGTCCATGGGGTCGCAAAGAGTTGGACATGCCTGAGCAACTGAATTGAACACTATTAGAAGTAAAGAGTGAAGGAGTCTTTTGGGCCTAGAGAAGAACACAACAGCTTCAAAGGCCCTTGCTGAATCATCTAACTTTGGAGAAAACATAAGAACTTTAGGTCCCACGCTGATGCTCCAGGCCGGTTGCATCTATCTGAGACATATCACTCCCTGTCCAGAAACCCTCCACCCCCCACACCCTCCCAGAAGACATATCACCCCCTGTCCAGAAACCCTCCACCCCCTGCACCTGCCCAGGAGACATATCACCCCCTGTCCAGAAACCTTCCAACCCCTACACCTGCTCAGAAGACTTATCACCCCCTCCCCAACTACAAATGCCATCTCAACTAAAGAATACCCAAAACATCCTGCCTGATTAATGTTTCCCTTATTGCTTTCACAAACCTCCCTACAAACATGGTGCCTCCCTGATCCTTCCTGGTACTCAGCCTGTTTCTTAGGCCGACTGTCACCCCTCCTTGCCTGAATAAATGTAACCTACTTCCGTTGTGTTCATCTCTCTTTTTCTGCCTTGGCCCAAAGTATACCTTACATTCTTGGTGCCGAAACCCGGAAGGGAGCGGGAACATCTGAACATCCACTCACTGAGGTCACTTTTCTGCCAGGGCTCATAAGTTCCCCTCGGAGATGCTGAGTGCCTTCGTGAGAGGTGAAAGCCTTGTTGGTGCTTTGCATACCCCCAGGCCTCGTCCCTTGATTAATGTAAGATCTGGACGGTGTTCTAGAGGTGCCCTCAGTCCTCTCTGGGTCCCAGGGACCCCCTGCCCGGGTCCTAGGGAACCTCCCCCTCCTGCCCAGGGCCAGTCTGTAGGTGATGGTGGGAGACGCTCCACCTCAAGACAGAGCTCTCTTCTCATAACTCCTATTGCGACTATGGGTGATGACTCAAGTTCCAGATAGGAGCCACTGCTTGCCTTTCAATTATGGGGTCTGGCCAATCTGTCCCAAAAGATTCCCCTCTGACCTGTGTTCTCAAAAATCTCAAACCACTCTCATTCACTGAACTCAAAGCTAACCACTTAAAACAACTCTGTATACAGATTTCGCCTCCATACCAACTAGACAATCAAGACCACTGGCCTGAAGCCAGCACATTTGACTTTAACATTCTTCAAAATCTCCCCAACTTCCTTAAATGGAATGGTAAGTGGTCGGAGATCCTATATGCCCAAGCTTTTTGGGCCCTTTGGGCCCTTTGGAGCAGGCCCTCCCTATGCCAGGCCTACTCCACCCATGAGATCCTTCTATGCACCTTGCCTCCCAAGCAAAAGGGCTCTTCTTCCTCAACTAACCACAGACTATGACCTTCCGCAACCCGAGAGTTCAACCCCATGGATGAGAGCCTTCCCTACCCGCCACCTCGTCAACCCTCCCCTTCCCCTTCATGCAACTTACCTACTAGCCCGGAAACCTCTCCTGACTCCCCCTCAACCCTGATACCCCATCTCCCTGACTCCACCTCCCCTCTTCCTTCCCCCACTGCCACACAGTCACATATCCAACATATTTCCCCTGAGAGAGGTGGCAGGACCAGAGGGCCCCACCTGAGTCCATGTGCCATTTTCATTGTCAGATATGAACCAGATAGAAGAAAAGTTAGGATCATTTCCTGAAAATCCTACCAGATACAGAAAAGAATTCCTGAGACTCTCCCAGGCCTATAACCTCACATGGAGTGATGTATATTATATCCTAAATGCCACTCTCACCCAAGATGAAAAAGACCGTATCTGGCAAGTATCTGGCAAAGGCCCATGCTGATCACTTACATAACCAAGACCAGGATAGCCCAGTTGCTGATTAGGCGGTACCTCAGTTAGATCCCCACTGGACTTACCAGCCTGGTAACCCAGGTATCAGGAGACTCAATCATATGATTAACTGCATTCTAGAAGGAATGCAGAAAAATACTCATATCCATGTCAATTATGATAAAGTTAGAGAAATCACCCAAGGGGCAGACAAAAATCCAGCCTTATTCTTGGCACACGTCACAGAGGCAGTCCAGAAGCATACCAACCTAGATATCACCACCCCTGCTGGGTTACTGTACCTTCATGTTCAATTCATCAGCCAGTCTGCCCCTGATATCAGACACAAGCTTCAACAACTAGAAAAGGGCCCTGAGACCCCCCAAAGAGACCTTCTAGAAATAGCCTACAAGGCGTTCAATAATAGAGAGGAGGAGGCTAAGAGAGAAAAAGAACGTGAGAGAAAAGCTAAATATGCCTTTTTGGTAGCAGCAATTAAGGGAAGAGATCAGCCTGGCCCAAGTCATCCCAAAATGGGGCTCAAGCGCACCCCCTCCCGATCCTGCTTCTGATGCAACCAGTCAGGACACTGGGAAAAGGCATGCTCAAACCCGCGGCTCCCCACAAAAGCATGCGCAACCTGTGGCCAATGGGGACACTGGAAGATGGACTGTCCCCACCTCCCAGACCTGGAGAGTGGAATATCCACAGGGATGCCCTGGTGCCCCTGGAGAGATCCTCCCTTCTCCCCAGAATCCCAGCCTAACCCTAAGAGAGTTGTTCCAATGACAAGGCCTGGGTTCCAGCTCCCTGGCCCGTGTCCAGAACATGGGCTCGGAACTTAGGGTAGATGGGGTAGTGGCCAGAAAAAAGATCTCTTTTATAGTAGACACTGGAGCTGCTTTCTCTCTCTTAACTTCCTACTCTGGCCCAACTCAAGACTCAGAACTTACAATCAAGGGGGGGTCTCTGGAGTTCCCTTAATGCCAAAAATCAGCCCTCCATTACTCTGTTAGTTTGGAAAATTGATCCTCATACACTCATTCCTCATAATGCCTCAGTGCCCAATGGCACTCCTAGGGAGAGACCAAATTGGGAGTCTTTGTTACCATATCCCCCCCTCAATACAGTCTCTATATTTGCATTCAGATGGCACCTGGACGGACCCTATCCTTCACCCCTGACCTTCCCTTAGATCTACTCACTTTAGACCCCCACGTCTGGGACACTGATCACCCATCCATAGCCAAACATCATCCCCTAGTCCACATTACCCTAAAAGACCCCTCAACTATAATCACCCAACAACAGTACTCTCTCACCCTGGAGGCCCACAAGGGACTTAAGCCTATCATAGATCATCTTCTTCAAGCCTCTGTCCTAATTCCTACCCATTCACCACATAACACCCCTATTTTGGCAGTAAAGAAGGGACCAAACTCTTGGACACTGGTCCAGGATCTGAGAAAAGTCAATGAGGCCATCATGTCAACATTCCCAGTAGTCCCTAACACTTACACCCTTCTGTCTACCATACCCCCAACTTCTACCCACTTCACAGTATTAGATCTCAAAGATGCCTTTTTCACTATCCCCCTCCACTCCCTCTCCCAACCCCTTTTCGCCTTCACCTGGCAACACCCTGAGACTCAAATTTCCCAACAACTAACATGGATAGTTCTTCCCCAGGGGATCAGAGACAGTCCCCACTTTTATGGACAGGTTTTACAAAAGGACCTACAGACACTCGACCTAGCCCCAAGTCATCTCCTCCAATACTTAGATGACATCCTCCTTTGCAGCCCAACTCAAAAACTCTGTCTCCAATATACTGCCCAAATCCTTGGGGCCCTGGGATCCTGGGGCTATCGGGTATCCCAATCTAAGGTCCAAATAGCCCAGACAAAAGTCACCTACCTGGGGTTCTCCATATCCCATCAACAAAGAACTATTCCTTCAGATAGAATCCAGGCCTTAATTAACTGTGCACTTCCAAAAACTAAAAGGGAACTCCTGTCTATCCTCGGCCTCCTAAATTTTTTCTGTATCTGGATCCCTAACTTCTCCCTCATTGCCAAGCCACTCTATGAGGCAACTAAAGTATGTCTGGATGAGCCCCTGTTTAATCCCTCCTCACTGGCCAATCCTCTTTGTCAGCTCACCCAGAGCCTCCTCTGAGTGCCAACTCTCCACCTGCCAGATCACACCAGATCATTCTTTCTCTTTGCACATTCCAACCAAGGACAGGCCCCGGGGCTTCTATGTCAGCGAGCTGGAGACCCCTGGGCTCCCATAGCCTCTCTATCAAAACAGCTTGACATGGTGACCAACGGGTGGCCTCCCTGTATACAGGTCATGGCTGCTATCACAGCCCTCGTACCTGAAGCAAATAAACTCTCTAGACATGCCCCTTTAACAGTCTGTTCTCCACACACCTTCTGAGACTTACTAGCATATCGGGCTTTCCTCTCCTTTCCCTTTTCCAGGGTACAGGTCCTACATGCCTTTCTCCTCTACCCTCAACTCTCATTCTCCCCCTGCTCTCCCCTTAACCCCACCAGCTTATTACCCACATCCTCTAAAACAGAGCCTCTCCTACATAGCTGCAGCCTAACAGTAGATCTTATTCAAAACCCCTTCCAACATTTAACAGATCAGCCCATCCTAGACCCAGACCACCCCACACTGGTTAGTTGATGGCAGCTCTCAAAAATTCCCACCCTTTGCAGCAGGATATGCCATCATCCAGGGGGACCTTTGTCATAATTGCAGAACCCAGACAATTGAAGCTTCACCTCTGCTACTTCACACCACCTCCCAACAAGCAGAACTGATAGCTCTTACTAGAGTTTTAACTCTGGCTAAAAATCTAAGGGTTAACATCCACACAGACTCCAAATATGCCTATAACATATTTCACTCAAATATCCTAATATGGAGAGAAAGAGGTTTCCTAACCCAAAAGGGATCCCTCATTATTAATTCAGATCTGATCCACAAACTTCTAGAGGCAGTACTCTTACCAAACAAAGCCACCATCCTCCACTGTAGGGGACATCAAAAGGGAAGTCTCATATCAGCCTACAACAATGCTGCAGACCAGAAGGCAAAGGAGATAACACTGTCCCATCCTTCCCTCCAGTCCCCTGTCATCTTAGCTCTGACTCCACCCAACTCTCCCACCATCAGAGAAATCCTCTCTTACCTACACTCACTTTTTCACCCCTCATCAAAGACACTCCAACAGTTCCTCCATAACCACTTCCCCATATCCAATGCTGACCAACAATATTTAGATAACCTTACCTGCTCCTGTCAAACATGTCAACGTACTAACCCCAATTCCAACCTTAAACTGACATCCTTTCCAACCCATCAAATGAGAGGCAGCCTCCCAGCACAGGATTGGCAGATAGATTTCACTCATATGCCCCCAGTCCGGAGAGTCAGATACCTCCTGGTCCTTGTGGACACCTTTTCGGGATGGGTAGAAGCATTTCCTACTACAAACAAAAGATCCTACACCATGGCCCAAATCTTCCTCACAGAAATTATCCCCAGGTTTGGCCTGCCTTCATCCCTACAGTCTGATAATGGCCAGGGAATTTACATCCAAGGTCACCCAACAACTTGTCCAATTCTTACAGATACCCTGGAAATTTCACATTCCATACCGTCCCCAGTCCTCAGGAAAGGTAGAAAGGATTTTGAATAGAATAATCAAAGAAACCCTTACCAAACTAACTCTCTGGAGGTACATCTGGATTGGACTAAACTTTTTCCAATTGTTCTCCTCAGAATATGGGCTTTGTCCAGAAAGCCCCTGGGGCTGAGCCCCTTTGAGGTGATGTATGGAAGGCTCATGCTCCCTCCTGGACTCCCACATGAACCTCCTCCCATACCAAGCTTCCTATACTCCCCTCTGCTGGTGGAATTCAGCAATGCCCTCTGGAAATATGTTAACCACAACTTGCCTGCCCCTGACCCCCAAGCTTCCTTGCCCCCTTTACAAATTGGGGACATGGTCTATCTGTCTGATAATCCCCAGGGTGAGGTCACCCCAAAGTGGCAGGGACCATTCAAAATCATCCTCCTTACCCCAAATGCAGCTAAACTCGAGAAGGTCACCTCCTGGCCACACCTCTCTCACCTAAAACGGGTCACCTCCAGTCCTGCACTGCCCTCCTTAAATTATACCTATCAGGTCTCCCTCACAGGACCTATCTCCTTAAAATTCACCCAGTGACAACCTCTGTCAACCATCCAAGAAGACACTGAATGACCTGGACTCTCTTCAACCTACAACTGTTCCTTACCCAACTACTACAAGACCTCTGGACCAGCTCTCCGACAGGAACCTCCTTCAAAGATCTGACTACACTGGTGTCTCAACTGTGGCTCCAGCGAATCTTCTACAACCTGAGTCCAGACGAAATTGATTTCTTTACTCTCATTCTCTACATCATTCTATACCCTAAACGAACACTGTTCCTCCTCAGATTCAAACAACCACCAACTTGGGGCCTTTCTCCCCTCATCCTGACTGGCCTCTCCCTGTCTCTCTAACTATAACTGAACTCTTAAGCTTAGTCCTTGCTGTAGGCCTAGTGACTGTCTCTCCTCAAGACTGGCCACCTATCCTTCGTCTTTCCGTGGGTATTGCCTACGTTGCTAGCTGTGTTCTACTCCTAGGGTGCTATTTCCTCTGCACTGCCTAACTAACAGCCCCATGACTCCTCTGTTCCTTATCCTTGCTGCATTCCACAGCCTTCTGACTACTCCCTGCCCCTGCTCAGACATTTATTCCTATGTTCATTCCTCATGTTATAATATGGCTCCAAGACCATGCACCATGAACCTTGGGGGCAGGAAGTCCAAATCCCTACTCACTGTTAAAGTACAAAAGAGAAGGAGTTTCTAAGTACCTGCCACAAGCCAAGTGGAAGAAACATATGTCTCTATCCCATTACCCACTGGGGGTACTCAGACAGGAGTGGGGTAATAGGTCAAAATTGGGAAAAGAAATAAGAACAAGTCATAAAGAACATAATTTCCCAGTTACAGGCGACCCCTGAGCCTTATAAATGCCTAGACCTCCTTTCCCAATTACAGCCTCTCCTAAAACCTCCCTCTGGCAACCAACACCTTACCTGCCTTCTCAACTCTTACTTCCAGTTCTACCAGTACACACAACACACATCCCAGTGTTGGCTATGTATGTCACTGTCTCCCTCACCACACATAGCAATTCCTTTATCTTCAACCTGGCTGTTACAGAGCAACTATACATCCCCTTCCCAACAGAAAACTACACAACTCATTGGGCCAGCCAGTCTCTGACAATGTCCTACTCTCAGCCTCTTCAAATCTAACCTGTATTAACTACTCTAGTCCCAGCTACACTGGTCTTATAAACTCTGCTCCCTCCTTCTGTTCCACTTGGGTTCTCTGGAACAGCACAAATAATTGCACCAACCCGGGAATCTTCATTCTCTGTGGGACCTATACATATTCATGTCTCCCCTTGGACCCCCCTGGACCCTGCATCTTGGTCTTCCTGACCTCGGGTCTAACATTCCTCAAAGAAGAAGAGGTAGAATGAATAGTCTACCCCTAAGGGGAACTTTCCCACAGGAAAAGACGAGCTGTCATAGCCCCCCTCCTGATTGGGACAGGCACAGCAGCAGCCCTAGGCACCACGATTGGAGGCATCTCGACCTCTGCCCATTTCTATTACAAGCTGTCCCAAGAACTTAATGAAGACATGGAGCAGGTAGTGGGGTCCTTCGTTTCAATCCAAAGACAAATTAACTCATTAGCTTCTGTGGCCCTACAAAATAGGCGAGCCCTGGACCTTCCCACCGCAGAAAAGGGAGGGACCTGCCTTTTTCTAGGAAAGAACTGCTGCTATTTCGTTAATGAAACGGGCATAGTCCAGGGCAGAGTCAAAGAACTTAAAGACAGAATATAATGCCACAGAAAAGAGTTACAAAACCTTTACACTCCCCAAAACCTGTTCCAACAGGCCCTCCCTTGGTTGCTCCCTTTCCTGGGACCATTGGTACTTATCATTCTATTCCTCTTATTTGGACCCTATCTCTTCAATCTCTTTCAAAGTTTTCCCCAAGAACAGATTTGGGCCATTTCTCGAGATCAGGTCAAGACCATTCTTCTTCTCGAAAGCCTCACCCCAAGTTCAGAAAAAGGAGACCCTGTGCCCTAGGACAATCCTCCATTCCAGACCCCAAACCATCGCCCCTATCCAGCAGGAAGTAGCCAGAGAGATACAGCGCCCTTTTCCCCATTTTTTTTTTTTATGATTTCAGGGTCTGGAATGAAGGAGTCTTTTGGGCCTAGAGAAGAACACAACAGCTTCAAAGGCCCTTGCTGAATCATCTAACTTCGGAGAAAACAAAAGAGAACTTCAGGTCCCACCCTGATGCTCCAGGCAGGTTGCATCTATCTGAGACATATCACCCCCTGTCCAGAAACCCTCCACCCCCCACACCCTCCCAGAAGACATATCACCCCCTGTCCAGAAACCCTCCACCCCCTGCACCTGCCCAGGAGACATATCACCCCCTGTCCAGAAACCTTCCAACCCCTACACCTGCCCAGGAGACTTATCACCCCCTGCCCAACTACAAATGTCATCTCAACTAAAGAATACCCAAAACATCCTGCCTGATTAATGTTTCCCTTATTCCTTTCACAAACCTCCCTATAAATATGCTGCCTCCCTGATCCTTCTTGTCACTCAGCCTGGTTGTTAGGCCAACTATTGCCCCTCCTTGCCTGAATAAATGTAACCTACTTCCATTGAGGTCGTTGCTCCTTTTCTGCCTTGGCCTGAACTATACCTTACAAAGAGTTACGTTCTGTGGTTATTTCCCCCTTAAATAATCAAGGATACAAGAAAGGTAGCTTAAGTGATAGAAAATTATTCTTGTAAGACAGAAGTTCTGCTATTTAGGGAGATTGTTGTTGTTGTTTAGTGGTGAAGTCATGTCCAACTTTTTGGCACCCTATGGACTGCAGCACACTGGCCTTCCTTGTCCTTCACTGTCTCCCAGAGTTTGCTCAAACTCATATCCATTGAGTTGGTGATGCCATCCAACCATCTCATCCTCGTTGTCCCCTTCTCCCCTGCCCTCAATCCTTCCCAACATCAGCATCTTTTTCAATGAGTCAGTGCTTTGCATCAAGTGGCCAAAATATTGAAGCTGAAGAGTTCGGCTTCAGCATCAGTCCTTCCAGTGAATATTCAGGACTGATTTCCTTTAGGATTTACTGGTTTGATCTCTTTGCAGTCCAGGGGACTCTCAAGAGTCTTCTCCAGGACCTCAATTTAAAAGTCTCAATTCTTCAGCATTCAGCTTTCTTTATGGTCCAACTCTCACATCCTTACATGACTACTGGAAAAACCATAGCTTTGACTAAAGGAACCTTTTTTGGCAAAGTAATGTCTCTTATTTTTAATACACTGCCTAGGTTTATCATAGGTTTTCTTCCAAGGAGCAAGAGTCTTTTAATTTTGTGGCTGCAGTCACTGTCCACAGTGATTTTGGAGCCCAAGAAAATAAAATCTGCCACTGTTTCCACTTTTTCCCTGTTTTCCATGAAGTGATCAGACTGGCAAGGTAAAGAATAATCTTTTCTATGGTAGGTGGAAGCATTATTTACTAAATAAAGGAAGCAACACCATCTAAACTAATAGAGTACTCTAAACATTTTAACATATTTTGTAGATTCTTTTCAGATTCTGCTATTATAAACAAACCTAAATAAAATTCATTTTCTAAGTTTTGTATTTTTTAAGTCTCATATTCCTTTACAGGATCTGTGAGGTCAAAACAATTTTCATAATAATATTAAGATGTCGTGTTTTTGTTTGACTCTCATCCTCTCAAAGTGGTGAAATTTGGCATCAATAAAGGGGTAGCAGCATACCACTCCTTTTATGAATGTATAGTGGAATTTTCCAGAGGCTGTGTGATGTGTGATAATGCAATGGATTAAATGTCAAAACAGATACAAGGACCCAGGTTCCTTTCTTTTGTAAGCCCAGATAGTAAACAGATTTGCAAAAATGTGAAACATGCTCTTCTTCTCATGAAAATATTTGTTTTGAAAAATAGTTATTTTTCATAAAAAATAGGTCATTTATGTCAACATGCAAGATGCTCATCATTGCTACTTTTCAATGAATCAATAAATATTTTTAAATGTTCTCATTTTTTAGTCTCTAATATGGTAAATATCAGTAGTTATAACTAACAATATAATCTACATAAATCCAAGCTCTTTGAAATTCTCAATAATTTTTAAGCATATAAAGAATTATGGAAATAACGTGCTTTAGGAAAAAAAACCTATTTTTCCTTGAGAAACAAAAGCACAGATACTGTTATAATTCTTTGCACTGCTACTCCTTGAAAAGCCTTAACCACCCATATTAAGTATAATTTTTAACTAAAGTGACTAATTTCTAATTTAAAGAGAAAATTGCAGGGTGGATATAATCGAAAACTGTCTGACATATATAAGCATGTTAATAGACTAGCAGAATTTAAGAATACACATGACAACACCTTCTACAAGCCACACAAATCCTATTGACAACGTTGTAAAGTGGCAAAAAAGAACAAATTCATTATACAACTCCAAGACATAGCTTCTCTATAGCATTTCAAATAAGAAGCAAAAATACATAAAGTCAGGATTATGTTTAGTTTAAACCAGTGTTTCAGTATTCTATTTAACTTAAAAAAGTATCTATTTGTGCCACAATCATCCACTAATTATTAACTCAATTTAATGTCAGTACACAATTTTTTAAAAAGTGCTTAAAGATCTTGGAAATTATCTTCAAACTGGCATACCAGGAAGCACAGTTACTGTTTGAAATAAAGTTTGCCAGAATATTGGCTTAATGCAGTTGAAAAGAAATTTACATTATTCATAATCATAAATCTTTTAGAAGTAATATTCATTTATTTGATCAGTAAGCCTGTATAAGAAAAACACACCTAAGCAAATAAAATGCATACTTAACACTTACAAGACAGAGAAAAGACATAATTGCCAAAATTTTATATTAATTATGTAATCTTGGGTTCTTAAAATGTTTCTAGATTAATTTCTGCATGAAGATTTTTAATTAAAGTCTAGCACATTTACAGTATTAACATAACCAAGCAAAGGCTCATATACTTGTGCCACAGTAAGCCTACTCTTGACAGCAGGAGTTTGCAGCAATGTAAGGATTTATTTGCAGGGCATGCAGCAGGGTGGGGCTTCCCTGGAGGCTCAGACAGTAAAGAATTTGCCTGCAATTTGGGAGACCTGGGTTTGATCCCTAGGTTGGGAAGATCCCCTGGAGGAGGACCTGGCAACCCACTCCAGTGTTCTTGCCTGGAGAATCCTCATGGGCAGAGGAGACTGGCCTGCCACAATCCATATGGTCACAAAGAGTGAGACACGACTGAGCCACTAAGCACTGCACAGTGAGGGAGTGGGATACGAATCTCAGGTCCACTCCTTCTTGGTCTTTGAGTTTTGGGGATATTTTAAAGGGGAAGAACAAAGTGACATTTCTGATATTTCTTAATCATGATTTCAGAAGTCAAAATGTCTCTGGTTTAGAATTCTCTGGACCATTGCTCTGGGGTCGGTGAGCTCATCTTGCCCTGGAGAAACAGCCTGAGATTTTACCAGAATGATAACATCTGCAACAGCAGCAATTTTAGTGGACTGACTGGTTAATTAGTGCTCAGTTAGCATAGAATTGAGGTCAGAGGGGACAAGAAAGGGATTGGGACCAGAAGAGACAATCAAAGGAAAAAAGTTTCAGATAAATTAGTTACTAACTCAGTAAGGAAACTCAGTTTTGGTGAGGCTCTGTTTCATTAGATATTCAATTTTCTTATTTTCTAGAAATTTAAGAATATTCACCTTCCATATGTGCTTATTACTCTCCATGAGCTCATCAGAACAGTGTCCTTTTAATTTATATCTTTCAGATTTAGGAAAAATATCAAAGACACAAGGCAAGATCTTTTTGAATTACAGAATATTTTGGAATATTTTCTTTATATTCCAATAAGTATTCATATTTTATCCCTTTATTGGGTAGAAAATACACTTATGCTTATATTTTATTATTTAACCATGATCTTTCTTTATTTACTGTTATGATGAAACTGTATGTACCTAAGCTAAGCTACTCTGTCCATGGGATTCTCGAGGAAAGAATACAGAGTGGGTTGCCATTTCCTCTTCCAGGTGAAACTAGCTTTATTAATTCACAAAATTCGGTATCAAGATATAGAGAAAGTCTTGTTAGAAATGCACTTGAAACTGAATGTGAAAGTGAATTCGCTCAGTAGTGTCCTACTCTTTGCAACCCCACGCTCCTCCCTCCATGAGATTTTCCAGGCAAAAATACTGGAGTGGGTTGCCATTTCATAGGTACTATTAGCCCATGTTTAAGGTCTAATTTACCTCCAATCCCCTCTGGTATTTAAAAGAATTTCTTCTCATAGCATCTCTTCTGTATATAACCAGGCAGTGTAAACCATACATATCAGCTAAACTGAGATTTTAGGTAGGGCATACAGAAAACATTAGAATGAAATAAAGCGTAGAACAAAGAAGAGTCTTGAAAAATCACCTCTCTACCTTACTGCCTAAGTATAACACATTTGCTGTATTCACTCATGCTAACGTATAATTTTATATTTGCTTAGAATTTAAATTTATGGCAAGTTTACGTTTTAAATGGTTAAATGGATGGGTTCCAAGACAGAGACGTAGGCATCAGGCCTTAATGCCTCTATTTTACATACAAGGCTTTCTAATTGAGATTACTGTCTTTCTGCAGCTTCCTAGAGACTGTAGGGCACTGGCTACTTGAGAACCACAGATGGAAGTGCCCAAACTAATGAGCGATTTTTAAATGGGACTTTTTTTTTTCAGATGCCCTGAACAGACTTGGAAGTAAAACCATCCCTCAAATGTCTCTTGACAAAACAAGGTAGTCAATAAAGAATCGCAAACTTGTGTATCATTCAAAGATCTGTGGTATGGAACCAGGCTGCAAATATAAGGGTGTGAGACTTCATGATTATTATTTTAAATCCCACTTTTGAGAAAAAAAAAAAAGAACTGTCAATTCCCCACCTCATTACTAAGAGGGTCCTGTTAACTCTTAAACGCAAAAGGCTTACAAAAGCGATCAGAATTTAGGCCAGGAGCAGTCGTTGTTCTACTGCCGTCTCCAGCAACACAGAACAGGCGTCCACTGCCCCCTGGTGGCCATGGCCGACTTCCGGCTCCTGCACACAACGCCCACGTGGCCTCCGATACGTCACATCCGGCCCTTGCAATTCGGGATTTCGGAACCCGCGGGATGAAGTGCGTTTTTGTTACTGTAGGGACCACCAGCTTTGACGACCTCATTGCGTGTGTATCGGCGCACGACAGTCTGCAAGTGAGTGGGGGAGGCGGGCGGGCGGCGGCTGGGTTCGCCGCTCTGCGCTCGCCAGTCGCTGCAGCCATCCTGACCGCTAACCTTGGTAACCTTGCCGGACCGCGGCACTCGCGAAGAACCCCCAGAAGCTCGACCTCAGGTGCCGCCGCCCCTCGGCCGGCTCCACCTCGCGCCTGACTAGGCCCTCCTCCCGCTCCCCCTCTCCTCAGAATCCTCCGCCTCTGCCTGTTCCCTGCCGCCTTCCCGGGGCACTCCTCCCCATCCTTCTTCAGCTCCTCCTTTCCCCCCCACCTCCCGGCTTTCCCCCTCGGATTCTCCGCCTCCGCCTCTCAGTCCTCCGGCTTCACTCCTCCTTCCAGCGGCTCCACCTCCTCGAGCCGGGGCTCTGGCCCGCCTCCCGGATCCGGTCCTGCCTCTCAGGCCTCTCCTGAGACCCGCTCTGGGACGCACCGTCGACGCGCACCGTTGGGCCCGGCTCGGCCCCAGACGACCGGTCCTGCTGGCGCGCTGTCCCCGCCCTGCCCCAACCTTGCTCCGCCGCCCTCGGTCCCAGGCCACTGTGCCTTCCCTCCGCCTCAGGCGCCCTCCTGCCCGGCGTCCCCGCGCGTCCAAGGAGCGCGTCATCTCCTCAGGGCTCGTGTTCCCACAGCCCCAGTTGTGGGTCATGACGACGTTGTGCCTCACTTTCCCTCCGTAGTTTGCAACGTCTTTTTAAAAGTCTTTGCCTTGCCTCCTCTATCTTGCAGGGCCGTTTCTTGCCCGATGTGGTGAGATGGGGCGTTTAGATCGCTTAGGGTTAGTGAGGCGCCACGTTGGGGCCCAGGGCGGGGGGCGGGGGGAAATGAGCCTTTTGAAAAACTAACAAATGGGATCCAGTTCGACTAGTTGGCATCACGTGCTTCGATTGGGGGATTTGTTGTCGTCATTGCTGTTTTCCATTGGCCTGTTTAAAAGGCCTGCTTTTTTTTTTTTTCCCCTATTTCAGATAATCCAGAGCCTCGGTTACAACCGACTTGTCCTACAAGTAGGTAGAGGAAAGGTGGTACCTGAACCATTCAGTACTGAATCATTCACTCTGGATGTTTACAGGTACAAGGATTCACTGAAGGAAGATCTTCAGAAAGCAGATCTTGTTATTAGTCACGCAGGTAAAGTGCCTTAGAATTGCCCGGTTTGGTTTTTGATCGACCATAAATAAAAACAGAAACTCGAACCTTTTGGATGTAAAATAAAATCACTAGGATAACTCACCAGTAGCCCTTTTGAATATAATACTGATTTCAGTATAACAGTCGAGACCGAGAACATTATTGAAGAGGATTTATAATTTCTGAGTGATAAGAAAATGGGAAATCAATCACTGAAGCCCAGCTTTACAGTTAAGAACCCTAAAGACAGTGGGGCAAAATGATATATCCAATGACATGTGTTAAAGAGTTGTCAGTTGAAATTAGTATCTGGGCTTAGATCTGCAGGAATGTTAAGCTAGCTAATTAGCTGGATTGGTCATTGAGATACTGGCTTTGGAAAATTTTTTTTATATTTCTATTAAAAGGTTAAGTAACTTGTCTAGTCAGTAAGTGGTAGGCAGGTAACAGTCTGGTGCTGGCATCATTTACCCCAAAAGAATTTGCTCACTTAACAATCTCCTCGCTCACATTTAAGCTATCTAAATGAGTTTAGATTTAAAAGTTGAATTTACCCAAATATTGTATATGTGCATGTTTGTGGAGATTTATCCTATTTTGACAGGCAAACTCAAGGAGTGTCAAAGTGACTGAACAACAACAATGGCTTCGTGTACAGTTTGTTGAACCTGAATCTTCTTTGTATTCAGGACCCATGCCTAGGGTATACTACTGGAGGACAAGTTGCAAAGCACTGAATCATAGGTCTTAATATTGTTGGCAGTGATAAAGAATGCATTTTTCAAGTCAGGTTTGTAACACATACTAGAAAGCAAGTCAGAACTATTTTTTTTCATTTTGAATGTATGATTAAAAGGCTTGTAGTGTTGCCTTGAGTTCAAGCTATAAAGCCTGGTGAAGCACCTTAACTTTTTTTTAAAACTATATTGATAAATCTGGTATATTTTTGTAGGTGCCGGAAGCTGTTTGGAGACTTTGGAGAAAAGAAAGCCACTTATAGTGGTTATAAATGAAAAGTTAATGAACAATCATCAACTGGAATTGGCAAAGCAGCTACACAAAGACGGGCATCTCTTCTACTGTACCTGCAGGTATACCAGAAACTGATTATTTGATCTGTTGTCTTAATTCCTTCCTAGCTATTCTTACCTGCCTACCTAACCAACCTGTATCTTTGACTTCTTACTTTCTCCTACTTAGCAAACATTTTGAGTTTCTCACCAGTAAAACCTGCTCAGTTGTCTTCTACTTTGACTGTGATCTCTGTGTTGTATTTCTTTCAGTGCCTATGCTTATTTCATTGCATGTGAATATCTGAATGTGTGTGCACATGTGTCTATGTATGTTCATGTGGGTGTGCAGGTCTCTGAGAATATAAACTTTTGAGTTCATTATTTTTCATTATGCAAAGAAGGCATTTGCGTATTTTCAGTTAAGGTCTTGACTTCAGTAAATCCGCTGGAATTCTTGAATTAAATTTACTCATTCATTCAACTATACCTAATGCTTAGCAGGCATTGTTTTGGTGTTGTGGAAAATGAAAGTCACTCAGTGGTGTCCGATTGTTTGCAACCCCAGGGACTGTACAGTCCTCAGAATTCTCCAGGCCAGAAATACTGGCGTGGGTAGACTTCCCCTTCTCCAGGGGATCTTTCCAACCCAGGGATCGAACCCAGGTCTTCCACATTGCAGGTGGATTCTTTACAGCTGAGCTACAAGGGAAGCCCAAAAATACTGGAGTGGGTAGCCTATCCCTTGTCCAGCAGATCTTCCTGACCCAGGAATCAAACTGGCGACTCCTGCATTTCAGGCAGATTCTTTACCAACTGAGCTATCAGGGAAGCCCCTGGTGCTGTGGATACAGTGCTGAACATGACATAAAAGTCCCTGCTCTCATGGTACCTGTGTTCCAGTGGTGGGAGGTAGACATTAAACAGTTCATAAATAAGCAATCCAGAGAATTTCACATGGTGAAATATGTTATGGAGAAAATAGGGCAGGGTGATGTGATAGCTGGGGTGAAGATTAATTAGAATGGTCAGGGAAGGCATGACTGGGTATGCATTTGGGCTGAAACCTGAATGTCTAGAAAGAGCCAGTCATGTGAAGCTCTAGAGTCAGAAGCAACAGCAGCAACTGCAAAGGCCCTAAGTTGGGAATGAGCTTGGAGTTTGGTGTGTTTGAGGAATAGAGGGTTAGTGTGGCAGAAGTATAGTAAGCAAGGGTGGCTGTAGTATGAAGATGAAGCTGGGCAGGGAGAGCTCACATAAAAATTCTGGTTTTATTCTATGTTTAATAAGTATTTTAAAAGAGTATTTTAAGCAGAGGAATTACTTTTTGGTAAGCAGTATTATTTTCTAGAAGTATATTAGAATTCAGCAAGAACTGATCAACATCACAATAGAAGGATGAAGAAAATTCCTGGTTTGTTTTCTATTAATTCTTCTTCAGACACTAGAAGCTTGCCAAAGGGTCAGGTCAGTAATTCCCAATTATTTGATTTTAAAAGCAGTCCTAATTTTATGTTTTAAAAGGAAAAAAAACCCAAGGAAGTATTGCAGAATAAATATTTCTTATGTTATTAAAAGTTGAAATTTAAAATAAACTTTAGAAGAAACTGGCTAGAACGTAAGCTTTTCTTTTAATTTTATGCTTTTTTGTCTCTTAGGCACTCAACAAATACTTGGTCATTCATTATTTATTGAGCACATATTATGTGCCAGGCATTATTCTAGACACTAGGCATATGTCAGTGAACACAAAAACAAAGATTTTTATTTTCATTGCGAGGAGACCGGTTCATTGAATGTTGGAGGAGCAATGGTTGGTGTTATAATCCCTGTAATGATGGAGGAGAGGGAATGTCAGGGTGGCTTTGTAATATAGAAGTCATTCTTACATTATTGTGAGTGTGGGGAGAAGCCAGATAATATAAATTACGTGGGCTGCAGATAATTGGCATATCTGCCCTTAGGTAGTTGAGATTGTTATGGGTTAATACCATTTTTGAAGAAGAAAACATAATCATTTTCCTTAGTTTATGCAAGTTAATTTTTCCAGATACCTTTGATGAGTATTTTCATTCTAAATATTAAATTAGCTTTGATTTTTATGTCAGTACATTAAAAACGGGGAAACATTGATTTTATTAACACTTTCTGACTCTCAGGCTGAAAGGGCAGTTGTACAAGTCTCCAGTTTATTAATCTTTTTTCAGTTCTAGAATTCTTTTTTTCTTGTATAAATTTCAAGAGAGTCACACACATGAATGCCATAAGAAGAACCAATAATTGGTTGTGTTTTCATTTCAGGTGTATTATTTGTTTGCCACAGATCTAGGCTGGATGATTGTATGTCTGTTCTAACTTAAGTGGCTACTTTAATATTAAATTTCTTGAAGTAATAGTTTTATGTTGTGATTTGAACCTTATTTCCAACATGCATGGCAATTGTACATTGCTTAATTATATATGGATTTATAATAGTAAATTACTAGTAAAAAAAAGTTATTTTACAATCTTCATGCATGGTCTAGTAGTCTCCCCAGCTTATTGTGCTTGTCTTGTAGCTGTCACTCTTGGTTTCATTTATTCTGTTTTCATAAATTAATTTTACTTCAAGTTATATCTGTGTAGTCCTGAGAAGTGTTCCAAAACCATATGACCACATTTTTTATGAAATAACATTTCTGAAATATTTTAGTTGACATAAAAGATAAAGTGTCTGTTGCATTGCTATTGACATAAGCTCTTTGTATTGTTTTATTATTAGTGTATATACCTGTAATATTAAAATACATTAAAATTCACATATTTTGAGAAGCATCACAATATTCTTGGAAGTTAGAGTCAGTCATCAAGTGGGCAGAATTGAATTATGAAATTTTTCCCATGTTACCTAATATTTTTCTTCTTTTGTTTTAGCATGCTTCCTGGGCTGTTACAGTCAATGGACTTATCAACACTGAAATGTTTTCCTCCTGGCCAGCCAGAAAAATTTTCTGCATTTTTGGATAAAGTTGTTGGATTACAAAAATAAACACTAAACTCTCAACACTTTAAAAACACCCCTCAAATTCAACCCATGGAATGTGGCTAAATCAAGTTTAATATAGAGTATATGTTTATAGAATAATATAAATTAATAAGCCTCCTACATCTATAGAATGTATAGAAGATTTTATTTGTGAATGTTAGCATTTGGGCCCAAATTCTATTTGCAGTTTCACAAGTTTATTAGGTTTTTTTCCTAATCTTCATATTTTAGTAAAAGAAATATGTAGTGAACATTCACACAGTTTATCCTTGAATCCCAAATGGACTTGGAATCATGAAAAAAAAAGAAATATGAAAGCTTTGGCAAAAACCTCAAATGTAGTTACTTTATGTTCCTTAGAGTAAACAATGAAGCAGTAACAGACTTGTAAAAAAAATTTTGAGTCAATCTTTAGCTTCATACTCCAAGAAAATAATTAAAAGAAAACAGAAATGAGGGGTTGTGTTCTGTGAAATAAATTATATAAGCTCAGTAATTACCTTAAAAAGATTAACTTTCAAGTCAGTTGATCTATTATATTTCAAGAAACTTATCCTGAAGAACAGAGTGGAGTGTGGATAGAAAGTGAGAAAAATAATCTTACCCAGTGTCAAAGCTTTACTGGTTTGAGAAGAGTAAATAAAAAAGCATTTGTGCCGATAGGAATTGCTTTTTTTTTAAGGACCCCCCCCTCGTACAGTGGTATTGAAACATTTACTGTAGCATCATAGAGGAATTATTTATGTCCTTATAAAATTTGTTTTACTAATGAGTAAATGATCTGAGGTGTATCATGGCCTAAATGGATGGTTTTAAAAGTCACATAGCTCAAAATAGATACTTTATGAAATTCTGACTAGGGTAAGCAGTCTCAAAACCTATAAAATAAACTAGATTATAAGTATTGACAGTTTTTTGGTAGAAAAACTGATCCATAAAAGTAGAGCATTCACTATAAAGATTTATTTTCAATTGTATTATCCCAAGATGTTGAATATTCTAAACATTTTACTTGGGATGCATTAAATAGTGCTTTTTCAGATTTATTTTCATGATTGTGTTTTACGTAGGCTAATAATAAAATAAATTGTTACTAATGGTAGAAGGTGGTGGCTGAGAAATACTCTGGGTAGCAAGAGGATGCCAACTTGGATTAAAATTTTGCTGGGATTAATCTAAAAAGTAATCTGCATCTACATGGATGAGAATGTACAGCACCGTAATCATAATTGTATTATATATTAGTGTTAACCAAATGCTATAGGAAGCTCCCTATTTAAATCCACAGAGTTTCACTTTTCTGGGCTTTCTTTTAAACATATTACTCTAGTTTGAGAAAATTTGTGGCTTAAAATTTATGTTGATCACTCAGTCTTTAATTATCTTATGTCATGAAGGATTAGCCATAGGGAATCAGAAATAAATGGAAGGGTCTACTTAAACATTAGACAACTAAAAATCCCTAAATCCTCTGCTTCTTTCCCACATGAGTACATAATTTCAGATTTCATTATTGCATTTAGCAGAAGCTTCAACCAGTGGTGTCAGTTGTGTGTAGTGACATCTCGACTACAGCTTTGTGGGAAATTGTGTATCAGTTGTGGGGTTTAAAAATCAGAGAATATCTTAGAATCATTTTGATTTGGCAGGAATCCTCAAGATCATCTTGTCCATTCCCATCATTTCCCAGGTGAGGAAGAAGGCCAGAGGTTAAAACTTGTCTAAAATAATAGCATTTGACAGAGCTGAAACTATAAGCAACTTATTGATTCCCAGTCCTGTGCTCTTTGTACCATACCATAATACATGTTATAAGCTTTTTGTTTTCTTTTTAAGTTTGCCTGGTATTTACTTTAGTTACTTTAATCGCATCCAAGGGAGATTTTCTTCAATTTCAGAAGTTTATTTTAGTGGGAATTTCATAGTTCACTAAGTTGGGTTTTCCTTTGGTGTGTTGCAACCTTACCTTGGACAACCTTGGTGACTTCTGAGTTTTTGTTATCTAGCAAAATGCCATGGATAGGGTTGATGCTAGATTGAACAAATAGACTTCAAGACAAAGAATTACAGATTTTTGGACTTGGTAGAGAATTTTTAAAATACCTAGTGCAGACCACTCATTTTACAGATGAGGAAAGAGGCTAGAATAAATTAATTGCCAAGTGTTTGTCTAATGGGTCCTTATGAATAAATTAATGGTAACCAAAATTCTATTTGAAATATGTGTCCAGGAAAATAAAATTGGTTTAGTTTCATTGCCTGACAGGGCTTCAGATTTTTTAAATCAATGCCTAAGTGCAGTGCAGTTTATTTAGCAGTTTTATGTTGAGAGATATTGAGAGGTTAAGGCAGTGAAAGAGAAAGTTTAGCATTTTGAGAAATTCACATTGTTGGTAGGTTCAGAGGTGGGCAGGTAATGGTAGAAAGTTGATTGGTGTTGGAGTAGGTGAAAGGTGATGTGAAGTTTTAGGGTGCTTGGAAAGTAAGGAATTTATAATAGACTGTGCTTATAATTTGGAAGCAAAAAAGAGGATTTGGTGTTCGGGAAGACAGTAGAACTGATGAACTTCTTGTGTGATTCTGCAACATTGAAAAGTAATCATCTCAAAGTACTGCCTAGTGATTCGAGACACCTAGAACCTAGAAGTAGAGCACTGCTTTGTTTTTAAAGGCAAATCATGTAGACACAGGGCAATATAAAAATGTGTACCACTGACAATTAAATTGGAGGAAGTTTTCCAAGATCCGAGATGTCAGGAATGACTAACAGTAATGTAATTTTCTTGGTCCTTTATCATGTTAATAATGTAAGCACTTAATATCTGTGATTTGTTAAAAATAGGAAATTGTCAGAGATGACCAAACATTTTCATATGGTTTGAAAAATGGGATGTATGGGCAGATTATTTGAAATTGTGTTTTGGAAATGATCTGGACTGGGTGGTCCTGATAGCTGTGTGGTAATCAATTTTCTGCTCAACAGTTAGTACCATACTTTTATGGGGGAGTGGGGAATGAAAAATAATAGTAATAGTTAACACCCATTGCCTGCTTAGTATGTATGGTGTACTGTTTAAAACATTTTACACAAACATACTCATTTACAATATAACCTTATGAAATAGTTACTGTTGTTCCATTTTGCAAATGAGGAGACTGAACTCAGTGTAATGTGAAAAAGTAGTTCTATGCTACCTAGAGTATCCAAAAGACGGTCTAAGAATTGTGATTGTAACTGTGTTATCTATTTCAGTTTTTACATTGCTTATTTGAAAGCATACTGATTGCTAAACTCCCAGTTGGTTACCTGGTTGCAACTTATTTACCAGGCTCTTGTTTTCTGTTAAAATGTTTGTATTTTGGGCTCTTATTTTTGATCCTCTTTATATACTTTTTCTTGGTATTTTCACTCCCAGGGTTTCTCCTGTTGTCTCCTATATATATCCCCCAACTGTGATTTGAGCTCTTGCATGTTATTTCCAGTTGCCTGTAGGTCATGTCAGTCTCATAAATTTCTGAAGTATCCTAAACTTGATGTGCCCCAAACAAATCTTACTTCTTTTCATGCTTCAGAGATCCTTATCTCTATTCATGGTGTCACCATTGAGTCAGTCCTCCAGGCTTTAAGTCTTACATCTCCAATCCTTTATATATGATTGATCACCAGGTTCTCCTAGCTTTACTTCCTAAATGTCTCAAGCCCACTTATTTATTTGTTCTCTTAGTTTTTTTTTTTTAAAAAACATAGATGCATGATGAGAATGTACTTTTTGTATCAGCAGGACTCTAGACTTGGTTCCTGCTCTGGAGGAACTATATTTATGAGTCTTCTGCCAGAAAAACATTAGCCTACCCATAAATGATAAATGCACTTCTGTAACTTAGTAGTCTTTTCTCATTATCTTGATTAAGTATTGGGGCTAGAAAACATTGTCATCTTGCACAGTTTCACTTCACACTGTCTTTGACTTGACTTCAAAATATCTAGTATGCCTCTCATTCAGAAGAAAGATGTGATGACCATCACATGATATGGTGGAGTTTATAGGATCAAGCGTTTATAGAAATAGCATCTAAAATATGGCAGTGCAGATCTTATGTAACGTTCTAGTTGTATTTAAGGATCTGTCAATTAATGATACCTGTTGGGGATTTTTGGACAAACATGGTGTTAAAAATCAGAGATTTATAAAAAGCAGGAGCTATAGTGTTTTCCAGTAAAAGAGTATAGAAGATAACCACAAAATCACACTTAGTTCCTTGTTAAATGGTTCACTCCATTCCTTACATGAATATTCTAGTACAATCTGGTATAGTTCTTTCAGTTCTTATGGTTTTTTAGGTGGCTAGATAAAAGATAAGCAAAACTAGCTTCAAACGGCAATGTAAAATACATACATATTTCTTGATTTTGATACTGATTCTTAACATTTTGAGTGGTTTTGAATACCATCATGTCCTATCTGTTTTGGTATTTCATTTCTAGATCCTTACACTCTATGAATTTTTACTATATCCTGGCAGATTGATACTCTGTCATGATTGATTTTTTTGGGGGGGTAAGGGGGTTTGTGTTCTGCAGCCTACTAGATCTTAGTTCCCTGCTGCTGCTGCTGCCAAGTCACGTCAGTCATGTCTGACTCTTTGTGACCCCATAGACGGCAGCCCACCAGACCCCTCTGTCTCTGGGATTCTCCAGGCAAGAATACTGGAGTGGGTTGCCATTTCCTTCTCCAATGCATGCATGGATGCATGCAAAGTCGCTTCAGTCGTGCCCGACTCTGTGGGACCCTATGGACAGCAGCCCACCAGGTTCCTCCATCCCCAGGGTTCTCTAGGCAAGAGGCTGAATAGAGTAACTCTTAGAGATTTGCTTGCTTTCTACTGAAGTGAAAGTATTTGGTGTGAAATATTTCACTTCAAATAATTCTGCTTTTCAGAAGAGTATCTTTCTCTAGCTCCACCAGCATCTCCTAAAGTTTTCTTTAGTTTTACCCATTTTCAGATAAGGAAATCAACATGTTATCAATAAATATATCAAATCTCACACACAGCAATTTAGAGAAAAAAAAAAAACGTAAAACCCAAATAATAAGCTCATTTAATTGATACACAATTACAAACTATAGAATGCCTAACAGTTAGAATCACACTGCCTAAAGTAGATTTCCTTTTCAAGTATGAAGGTTGAAAATTATTATATCTGTTACCTAGTAGTGATATCATACACCATAAGTGCTCCTGCAGCTCCTCTGTAGTAGCTTCATGTGACAGCTCTAAACCTCTCCTGTCCTGCTGCATCCCAGATCTGCAGTTTGATTTTTTGGCCACTGACTTCAATTATTCTTATACCAAATCCAACACCAATTGTGTGAGGACATTCAGCCATAAACTTTTTTTTCTGTAAATTGGTGAAGCAAGCAAGATTTTCCTACTCCCAAGTCCCCAATAATAATATACAGAGATCAAACCCATGCCTCTGGCAGTGGAACTTAAGAGTCTTAACCACTAGACCTTCAGAGAATTCCCATGTCATGATGATGGCTACAGTCCTGCTCTCAAAGGCAGTAGTTCCTAAGCTTTTGGGAGATCCTGAAACCCTTCAAAATGCTTAAAACTATTGCTTCTCTCTGTACTAACATTTTGCCATGAATTACAAAGAATTTACAGGTACCTTGAGGCTGTGCTAGGTTAAGAATCCCTAGATCGAGGCCAACTTCAGTAATTTCATTCCTTGGTCATTGTTCATTAATATTTGATAACAGACCCCTTTATAATTAAACCCTCTGATTAAATACATTTAAGTTTAGTAACTTCCAATTTTTATAATATAAAACACAAATTTTTCTCATTTGAAACATGCCAAGCAGCATTTTGAAACTAACCTGAATACTTTAACTCAGTATCTATAACCCAAAAACTTTTGTAGTAGCTTCTAACTGACAAAAAGAGCTAAATGAAAATTATATACATTTATAGTAGTTATTTTAGGATATATTACATTAGGCTATCTGGTAAAGCAATATAGTGTTGTAATTTACTCATTTACTGTCAAGTGTGCTTCTAAGGTATTTGCTGAACTGATAGTCACTGTTGGAATGTCTGTGAGAGGCCATATCTTTTTCTGTTCATTTCCTCTTTTGTCCAGAATATACTGATTGTTTCTCTACTACTGTGTGAAGAGAGTAGGTAATACTCTCCCCAAATGCCCACTCCCCAAATTTAGGAGTGAAAAACATTCCTGTTTCATCCTAAGTAGTTTTCTGAATTTCAGTTTTTCCATTTGTCAATTAGTAAAACTAGCTTTACTCATCTGTGATTTCTAAGACATGTGTGGCATGTTTGAAAATAAAAAAAATGTTGAAATAATACATTTCTCTTGGTTAGAGTTTTTGTTTTAAGAAGTAGGAGTAGGCTTAGAGATAACTTTCCTAGAATCCAATCCTAAGTAATAAAGCAAAATCTTCCTTGAATTTCATGTTTAAATTCATATTCAGTCTCTAGCTGGAGTTGTGGTTAGAGAATTAAAAGTTTACTTAGAGGAGTAAGGGAATGAGTCTCTTCAGTGCATCAAAACAAAAGAATGTTCTGGTCTTTATTCTCCCTTTAATCCCCTGTCTGTCTGTAGACTGATAGGATACTGCAAGTAGCTTGAACAACAACAAAAAACAACCTTCAGTATTTCTGTGTCAATATATTTTTAAACAGTACTATTTTTCTTTTTTTCTTATCTGTATTAGAATGCTTGGGGTGGAACTAGGGAAGAGAGGAAATGAAAGCAAGTGGCTCCTGATAATGTTTCTTCTGTTTTGAATATCTGAACAAGAATAACTGCTCTGGGAAGTCAGTTCTTTTTCTTTATTGTCTCCTTCCTAAAACTTTGAGGAGTTGGTATAGGGCCTTATGGCCAAATTTTGTTTTAGAACCATTGTATTTCTTCATTAATCTTGCCTTGCTAATTCTATTTAAATATTCACTATGAAAAGAAGTGACAGGTTCTAGTTTCAGGGTGCTGTTAAAAATGTTTGTGTTAAAGTTTACCTTTATATTTTTCAGTAATGAAAGATGGTAAAAAGTTTCTGTAGAATTGCAGAGCAATTTCCCCCATTGGCCCCATGTTATTTCATACTGAAAAATGACTGAAGTAAATGATTTATCAGTTTTTTTTAAAAAAAATGCTAATTGCCTTTTCAGCAGGCCGTCACATGTTGTTGTATATATATGTATCTATTATTAATTTTTTCAGTTTTGTTGACTTATAATTGACATGTAACATTAAGTTGTATAACTTAATGATTTGATATGTATATATAGTGAAAAATAAGGGCTTCTCTGGTGCTCAGCTGGTAAAGAATCTGCTTCCAATGCAGGAGACCTGGGTTCAATCCCTGGGTTGGGAAGATCTCCTGGAGAAGGGAATGGTTACCCACTCCAATATTCTGGCCTGGAGAATTCCATGGACTATCTAAGTCCATGGGGTCACAAAGAGTCAGACATGACTGAGCAACTTTCACTTTCATAGCAAAAAAATGGTTACCATAATAAGTTTAGTTAACATCCATCACCACATATAGTTACAAATTTTGTTATGTTTAAAAATCCAAGTCTTATTTCATTTGACAAGGTAAGATGTATTATTTATTTTTATGTGGGTCATTCAGCCCCACATTTTGCCAGGATAATGTGTTAATCCCCCTACAAGCTATGGTTAATGTTGATCACAAATTTGATCATCTAAAGGGAGGGCACATCTGTTACCCACTTTTGACTCACAGATAATCACACTTCCTTAGACTTGAAAGAGAGCTTGGAGATCATGTAGTCTGTCAACTTTATTTTACAGTTAAGGAAACCAATGCAGACAGATTGAAATGGCATAACAAAGTTGATAATCTTTTCATGATACTATATTGTCTCTTAGAAATTAAAATAATTACTCAAAAGCATTTTTATACATTTACAATTATACATTTGCAGCTATACCATATATGTCACAGACAGTGTATGCTTTAAAAAAAATCCAGGCATACTTAATTTACTCATAGAAACATGAAAGTGTTAACTTAGAATTAAAGCTATTTATATTCTTCATAGTACAGAGAATTTTCCTATTTCATCAGTGAAAAGAAGAAACAGACAATTCCAGTTAAAACAAGTTTTTTTAACTTTAAAAAAGTTGAATTATGGTATGAAAAGTAGTTGTAAAAGCACATCAGTTTTATGACAGGTCAAATGATTTGTTAATTATTTTTATTTTCTTCCATTTATTTTAATCTTTACCCATAGTATAGTGCTTAGAAAGTCATTTAGGCAATTGTTTTTCTTCCTATTTTCAATGTTAAAGGGAGGAGAGCCATTAAGGTTTCAGAAAGCGCCTCTGAGAAGCTGTATTTGAATTATGGTTTGATTTTCAGTAGAATTTAGGTGAAATTGTTCTGTTTCTTACCTATTTTTTTTTGGAACAAAGAATAATTTCTTTGAATCTTTTTATTTGGCAGATAGCAGTTAACAGAGGGCTTCCCTGGTGGGTCAGTGGTAAAGAATCCGCCTGCCAATGCAGGAGACATAGATTTGATCTCTGGGTCAGGAAGATTCCCTGGAGGGGGAAATGGCAACCCACTCCAGTATTATTGCCTGGGAAATCCCATGTATAGAGAAACCTGGTGGTCCATGGGGTTGCAAAAGAGTTAGAGATGACTTAGCAACCAAACAACAACAGCAACAAATACTTATTAAGCAGTTATGTAAGCACTTGACGTGCAATATCTAATTATCCCAATAACCTTAGATTTAGATCACAGAAAAATTCCTGGACTAACATTTCTCAAACTTTGAAAATTTGAAAGCATTAGCTATAGTGCACTAGAAACCATTAGTAACTTGAATCCTAAAGTTACCTGTTTAACTTTGAAAGTGAGTCACTCAATCGTGTCCAACTCTTTGTGACCCCATGGACAATACAGCGCATGAAATTCTCCAGGCCAGAATACTGGAGTGGGTAACCTTTCCCTTCTCCAGGGGATCTTCCCAACCCAGGAATTCGAAGCCAGGTCTCCTGCATTGCAGGTGGATTAACTTACACTTGGCCTTTTTTTCCCCTTATGGGAAAGACCAGGTCAAAGTTAAGCAGGTAACTTTGGCATTCGTTGGAGCCTTAAATTTTGCTAATGGTCATATGAACTTCAAAGACAGGATTATAGTATAGGGCCTTGAAACTCTCTTCTCAGCAACACTTATTAATAACTAGTGGAACACCTTGTTCTAGAGCACTGGTTCCCAAAGTGTGGTCCTGGGCTAGGCATCAGCACCACCTCAGAACTGCTTGTTTAGTTGTGAAGTTGTGCCCAATTCTTTGCGACCCCGTGGACTGTAGCTCACAAGGTTCCTCTGGGAAACCAGGCAAGAATACTGGAGTGGGTTGCCATTTCCTACTCCAGGGGATCTTCTGGACCCAGGGACCAAACTGTATTTCCTGCATTGGCAGGAAGATTATCACTGAGCCACCAGGGAGGCCATTAGAAATGCAAATTCTTGGGACCCACCCCAGCCTTGGCTGAATCAGAATTTCTGGGCATGGGGCAATCTTCTTCCAAGCCCTTCCCTTGAGAACCACTGTTCTAGAGGTTTGCAGTATTGGAGTAGTTTGCTGTGGAAGAATAGTCAGCCAGTTGGGACTTCAAGTGCAATAGATGTTTCAAAGGGCAGTATTTAATACTATGAAATTGCTTTCTATTATGTACAGGAGGAATTTTAGTATTATCCGACAGGTCTTTTTTTAAAAGTCCTATTGTACTAATTTGGGGAACATAACTTGTAGTCACCCATTTCTGAGTCTTAGTTCATATCCTCTTTAGTATGCAATCCCTCTATAGTAATTGTAAAAATCAGGAGACAATATATAGTTCCAGTCCTAGTACTATTGCTAATTGGATGTGAAAACATCAACAAGTCTTATAATTATTTGAAACTCATTTCTTCATCTGTAAAACAAGAGGTCCCTTTTAGCTATAACATTCTGCTTATCATTTTCCCAGTTTATTATGCTGTTCTGTTTCTTGCTCACTTTATTGAACTAATTTATTATTTCCTAAGATAATACATGTAAACATTAACTAGTTCTACAAGGCTTATAACAAGAGACAGCAGTTCTGTGTCCCAGTCCTCATCTCTGATCCTGCTTCCTGTAGGTAAACATTTTATATGTTTTGTAAGTGATACTTTTTAACTTGTTTTTTAAATTTAAATATCATCTATAGACTTCCTGCTGTGGAAGAGAGGCCTTATCTGCCTCCTCACTTTCTTCCATATTAGGAAGTCCGTTGTTAAGTTGCTAAGTCCTGTCCAACTCTTGCAACCCCATGGACCACTAGGCTCATCTGTCCATGGGATTTTCCAGGCAAGAATACTGGAGTGGTTTGCCATCTTCTTCTTCAGGTGATCTTCTGATCCATGGATTGAATCCGCATCTCCTGCATTGGCAGGTGGATTCTTTACCACTGAACCACGGGAGAGAGGGGGGGAGCATGTGTAGATCGATGGCGGTTTCATGTTACTGTATGGCAAAACCAACACAATAAAGTAAAGAAAATTAGAACTGTTCTCAAGCTCTCCAGCAGAGGAGGTCATCTTTCCTCATATGTTTAAACATGCTAGGTTATCTGTAACTTATTATTAATTATTTTTTAATATATCTGTTCTGTAGTTTTATTTTACCTCAACTGGTGGTTCTCTAGTCCTGCTTACAAGTCTGTCCCCCTGGAATTTCCCCTGCATCCTTCAAAATTACTTTTGCTTCTCTTTTGGAATCTTCTCCTTCCAGGATTCCATGCACCCTACCCCTTTTTTGTGGTTTAACTTATTAATTTTGGTTTCAGATGTCCTCCAATAGCTTTCTGATAAAGGATGGCACATTTTTTAATCTTTCAAGTTTGAAAATGCCTTCTTCTAGTCTCCGCATCTGATTGACAGCTTGGTATAGAATTCAAAGTTGGAAATAATTTCCCCTCAAATATTGAACTTCATTGTTTTCTAGATTCTAATTCTTCTGTTGAGAATTTATTGTTATTCATATGTGTGATATTTTGTATAAGATCTGTTTTTCCTCTCAGAAAGCTTTAGAATCTTTATTCCCTGACTTTAGAAATGTTGTTACATGCATTGCAGATCATCTTTTTTGCTTTCATTGTTCTGACTACTTCATGGACTCTTTTCAGTCTAAATATAGACAGTCATAACCTGCAGTGGTAGAATTTTCCTTATGTCATCATCATTATTTCTTCCCCTGCACTTTCTTCATCTCATTTTGGGTCTCCTGTAGGTTGGATATTGGCTTTCCTAAATTGATCTTCTAATTTCCTTGTTTTTATCTCTACAACCTTGTCTGTTTTGTGAGCTACTCAACTATAAATTCTATTCCTTCTACTGCTTTTGTTTAATTCATTTTACATTTAAATATAGCAGAATTACCATTTTCATGTATAGTTCTATACATTTTTTTCTCATGGCATTTATTGTTTCCTTTCTGATTTTACAAGCAGTACATGTTTATTGCAGACAGCTAGAAATAAAAGCATAAAATAAAAATTAACAATCCCCCATAATCCCACCCCCTAGTTCTATACATTTTTAAAAATTCATAATGTAAGATACAGAAATCTTCCACTCCATCTTTAAATCCCCTCCTGTCATCCCTTTATAGTCAACCCTTTCCTGCAATCCTAACTACTGGCAGCAACTGATCTGTTTTCCCTTTCTATAGTTTTGTCTTTTCCAGTATGTCATATAAATGCAGTCATACAGTATGTAACCCTTTGAAGCTCTCTTCATTGGCTTAGCACAGTGCATTTGGAATTCACCCATGTTCCTGTGTGTATCCATAATTAATTATTTTTATTGTTGAGGGGGTATTCTGTTTTATGGATATACCACCGTATTTCCATTCACCAGTTGAAGGATGTTTAGATTGTTTCCAGCTTGGGAGGAATCATGATTATTAATAAAGCTGATATAAATATTCATGTGCAGGTTTTTGTGTGAACTTAAGCTTTCATTTCTCTTGGCTATTTACCCAGAAGTGGGGTTGTTGGGTCATATGACACCTCTGTTTTATTTTACAAGAATCTGCTAAACTATTTTTACAGAGTGGATGTACTATTTTCTGTTCCTACCAGCAACGTATGACAGTTCCAGTTGTTCTTCATCTTTGTTAATACTTGTTATCGTCATTTAAAAATAATATTTTGGTCATTATATGATGTGTGTAGTATTATCTCATTAAATATAAACACATGGCCAATAAGCACATGAAAAGATGATCAACATTATTAGCCATCAGGGGAATGCAAAAAAAAACAAAACACAAAGAAGATACCATTTCATACCTACATGGGATGGCTATAATCCAAGAGATGGACAGTAATGTGATTTGGAACTCTCAGATACTACTGATGAGAATGACAGTAGCACAGCTGAAGCAATTCCATTCCTAGGTTTTACCCAAAAGAATAGAAATGTCCAGACAAAAACTTGAACATGAATGTTTATAACAGCATCAGTCATTTGATTGTCAAAAAGTGGAAACTACCCACATAGCTGTCAACTTATGAATGGATAAATAAAATCTACCTTAACTATACAAAGGATTGAAATACTGATACATAGGTGCTCCTTGAAAACGTCATGCTAAGTGAAAGAAGTCAGTTCCACAGGACTGTATATTATATACCATTTATTCAAAGTGTCCAGAACAGGCAAATACGTATAGATAGAAAGTAAATTAGTGGTTCCCTGGAGTTGGTGGGGATAGGAGGATTGGAGGCTGATGGTTGTGAGATGTGGGGTTTCATTTTGGGGGTAATAAGAATGTTCTAGAATTGATTGTGGTGATGGATGTATGACTGTAAATATACCAAAAAAATCACTGAAATGTACCTTGTGAGTGAACTGTATAGTATGTGAAGTATAGTATGCTGCTGCTGCTGCTAAGTTGCTTCAGTCGTGTCCGACTCTGTGGGACCCCATAGATGGCAGCCCACCAGGCTCCTCCGTCCTTGGGATTCTCCAGGCAAGAACATTGGAGCGCGTTGCCATTTCTTTCTCCAATGCATGAAAGTGAAAGTGAAGTTGCTCAGTCATGTCTGACTCTGTGGGACCCCATGGCCTGCAGCCTACCAGGCTCCTCCATCCTTGGGATTCTCCAGGCAAGAACATTGGAATGGGTTGCCATTTCCTTCTCCAATGCATGAAAGTGAAAGTGAAGTTGCTCAGTCATGTCTGACTCTTTGCGACCCCATGGACTGCAGCCTACCAGGCTCCTCCGTCCATGGGATTCTCCAGGCAAAAGTACTGGAGTGGGGTGCCATTGCCTTCTCCCAAACTATAGTATAAAGCTGTTTAAAAATCACCAGAGTTTTAAGTATACAATTCAGTAATTTTTAGTGAATACACAGAGTTGTGCAGACGTCACCATAAAACAGTTTTATAACATTTTTATCCATCAAAAAGATCATTTGTGCCTGTTTGCATTTAATACTTAATTCCCATCCTAACTTCAGGCAACCACTAACCTGCTTTCTTTCTCTTTAGACTTGTATTTTTGGTATATTTCATATGGATGGAATCATATCTTTTGGAATCATGCTTCTTTTGCATCTGGATTCTTAGGATCCAGTGTCTCTGCAACCATGCTACCACTTGTTATTGTCTGTATTATTTATCGTAGCCACCTTAGTAGGTGTTTAGTGGTGTCTTATTGTGGTTTTAATTTGCATTTTCCTAATGAATAATGATGTTAAACATCTTATGTGCTATAATTAGCCATTCCTATATCTTTGGTGATATATGTAGTCAAATCTTTGTCCTTTTTTGAATTGTTTAGTTGTTATTGTTGACTTTTGAGTTCTTTTATATATTTTTGGTACAAAGCTTTTTTGTCTGTTGATATACAGATATATTCTTCCAGTCTGTGGCTTGTGTTTTCACTTTCCTAACATTGTCATTTGCAGAGCAAAAGTTCTTAATTTTGGTAAAGTCTGATTAATCAGTTTTTCTTTTATTATACCTAACTTCTCTTTTAATAACTCATGGTCTTGACATTTTTCTCCTGTGCTTCTAAAAGTTTTGAAGTTTTGTTCTGTATTTAGATCTTTGATCCATTTTGAGTTATCATAGAAGATATGAGGTATAGGTTGAGGATCATTTTTTTTCTTTTGCATATGGCTGTCTAGTGTTTCTTCCAGCACTGTTTGATTAAAAACGTGATTTTTTTCTGTATTGAGCTCCTTTTGCAACTTCGTCAAAAATCATATTTGTATGGATCTCTTTCTGTGTGTTTTCTCTGTGTGTTTACATTTCCTTTCCTCTATCTTTGTCTTCCTGCCTCTAATATTTCTTCTGTTCCTGATCTTTCTCCTCTTTTCTGATTCTCTCTCCCACTTTCCCCTTTTCTGTCCCCTTTCTCAAAATGAAATGTATGGATTAATTATTTTAAAGGACAGTAAGTATGAAGAATATCTATTTTCTCTACAAGTAAGAAATGCCAAAAATGAAATAACTTTCTCACTTGTAACTCAGTTTTTCTCCATTAATTTGGGGTCTTAAAGAAAGATGGTGATCCCTCTTCCCAAACCATGTTTCAGGACTTTGCACTAGTGTTTTGATTTCTTTGAAAAAGAAATTAGTCAAGTCAATTTCAAATTGGCATGTTAAAGAAGGTAAAGGTTTTATTTTTCTATCATGCTTTTATTTCACTCCTAAACTGTAAAATTGAGTATTGATGTTTTTCCTACAGGGGGCAGTCGTCATTACTACTGGAGCCACAGATACCAGAAAAACAATTTTGAAAGCAGCTTAATTTTACAGCTTCTCCAAAACCAGCTTTAGATTTTTTTTAAACACTTAGAAAAAGTAAGGACAAAATTGGGTTTTGGCATTTAACTAATAGTTGACAGTGGAATCAGTTAATGTGAGTGACCAGTTGTTTTTGAGGCTTACAAAGAACAGTCATATTTACTTTGGTTTTCTCAGAATTCAGAGAAGTTTTACCAGAAAAGTGCCCTAAACATTGAATAATGCCTCTCAGGTCCAGCACCTCTAGTGCTGTGCCGCAGCATTTTAAATGTAGCTTATTAAAAAGTTTGTGGGTAAGATATTTTTCATTACACTTCATTTTACATTTTAACTGTTTGCATTTTCAGAGAAACACCTTTTTTTGCAATTTATCTTTCTGTTAATGTTATACAATAGTTTGGAGACATTAGTCAAGAACTGTATCAGTGTTTTCTAGCATAACTAATGGATTTAATTTCTGTCATTCTGAAAGTGACAGTTGCTCATTCATGTCCGACTCTTTGTGACCCCATGGGCATGGAATTCTCCAGGCCAGAATACTGGAGTTGGTAGCCTTTCCCTTCTCCAGAGGATCTTCCCAACCCAGGGATTGTACCCATGTCTCCTGCATTGCAGGCGGATCCTTTACCAGCTGAGCCACCAGGGAAGCCCATTCTATGATCCTAGCAGAGGGTTATTATCTAGGAGAATTAAATGAGATTACTTAAATCTCATACCTGAAAGAGCCAGATAACTGCTTTGGCACTTTATTTGAATTGTGACCTCTGCCACTTTAGATTAAGGGAATCCCCCACCACACCCCCATTTTCTTTATTTTTTAAGATAGTACAAAAGCTTACTTAGTTAATTGTGTTCAGATTTTTTTCCCCCTCTCCATGAAACTATGGAGGGAGCAGGGAACTTGGGCAGAGACTGAAAATTACGGCAGAGGTCTTAAAGCAGTGTCATGTGGGCTGGGCTCCATCATACACACCTGAGCCTTATTGTAGTTCTTTTGTAACCTCGTGCAGCAGATGCCTTGAGTTAAGCTGCAAACTCAGGTTCCTTTTGGTCAGAAAGTTCAGCTGCTTGTGCATACTGCTCTCAACTTTGGGCTGGTTGGGTTAATCCCACCCTTCCCCAACTGGGTAGCTCTGTAAGTTCCTTCTCCCTCTCATGTCTCCTCAGATTAAGTTCTCTGTTTGTAGGAGCATCGGCTCTTCCTCTTCTTTTCACAGGGTCCTGACTTATCCTGGGCAAGCCAGCCCTTTGCTTCTGTTCCTGAGAAGTGCCAAGATTCTGCAGCGCTGACTCCAACTGCCTCCTCACACCTAGACTTTGGGCTGCTTTCCGGATACCTGCATAAGCAAACCCTTGTCACTGCTACCTATTCCTTCCTGCGCTCTGGTTTTTCCTTCTTGCCACACGTGTGTTTCTTTCTCTCCCTGCCTGCCTCTAACTCCTGTACACAATGCATAAAGGATGGAAAAAGTACTGCGGCCACAAGTCTCTGAATGAGGCATCAATGGATGAATATTTAGGCAGCTTAGGGCTGTTTCGAAAGCTGACTGCCAAGGATGCCTCTTGCCTCTTTCGTGCTATTTCGGAGCAGGTAAAAGGAAAACAAATATACCTTTCCCATGCTAAGTTTTTGGAGTTTGAGACTTGGCACAGTACTATAGCTGAAAGAACTGTAACCCACCAAAACAAAATTCCCTTCTCTTTTTCATATTTAAAATATTACAGTGTCTCTAGTACTTACTAGCTTGGTGTGTGCCTTTGCTGCTTCGTTCAACTATATTGCTGTGCCTTTGTTGTCTTTTCTATTTTCTAAATGCCACTTTGGAATGTAAGAGATAACATAATGAATGGGGTTAAGAAATCTTTGAAATGTATCTTGATACTTTATAAGCAATCCCCTCTTCCTCTAAATTTTATATCTAAGGAAAAATATATAGATGGTGCCCATAAGCAGTAGAAGGGGGGGGCATGACAGAATCATACCTCCTCAGTATCACTAAGGATGACAAAAATAGATTTTAGTAAGATCAGGACTTAATTTCCGAATTTCCTACATATGTTGTGAATGGAGGGGGAGGCTTGAGTGTCCAGTTCATAGTCTTAAGTTAGAAGCTTCTATTTCAAATGACTGCTGATAGTGAGCTGGTCTTTCTCTTCTTTTTAGTTGTTTTTCAGCCAGGTCCATCACTTGGAAATCAGGAAGGCTTGTGTTTCATATATGAGAGAAAATCAACAAACTTTTGAATCTGTAAGTAGAATATATAACCAAGGAAGAGTTGTTTGTAGAATATGCAGCAGATAGGAAATGGATTTTGAGCACCTGTGTATGAATACTGTATCCTGCGGTCTCCTCTCAGTAGCAAATATTTAATTTTCAGTTGGCTATTTTTCCCCTGGATAGCATACTTCTGGATCTCTTCCCAGAACTAGATTGTTTCATACTCTAAGAAAGCTAATCTTTATCCTTCCCACCATTTATCCCCCTCATACCCCAACAGTTACATTTTGACCATGTTATCCATATCACGATTTTCTTAAGCAAGTAATCATAGTTCACAAAAGGTTTGGCTATGTTAATATTTTTAAACGTGTATTTTAAAATTTGTACAAAGGAAAACCTCTTCTGTTCTTTCTTAATTCTGTGCTCAATGATCATCAGTCAACTTGATAAATCATGTAAAACTTAACTATAAGGAAACAAATTAGTCCTAAATATGTCTTTTCATGTGACAAACTGGTAATTGGAGTTCTTCCACTAATTGACTTTAAAACAACTTCTACAACACATCTTTGTATATGTTGAAGTGTTAAGTCAGAGTATAAGTTGAAGTCTTGTTAACAAAATGAGGTTTTATCAAGGTCTGATTTGAAGTGTGCCTTTTCCTGTGGCTCTTATTTTGTTGTTGTTTTTCTTTTTTTTTTTTAACTCAGTCCTAGCCATTCCAGTGCTGTTTGTTCTCCTGACTATACTATGGATATTTGCCTGTGGTTCGAGGTTTATTCTTAATTTTCTCAATAGGTTTCAGTGAGTTGTAAAACTATATGATGCCTTTTTGATTTTGAAGCATTTTACCTTGAAGTTAATTAGCCTTCACCACACCTGGAGAAAGGGTTATTTGAGAAATTAACTTCAAATGCAAGACCATGGTGTAAAGCAGTGCGTCTCAAGTATTTTTGTGCATACCAATCACCTGGGGATCTTGTTAAAAAACAAATCCTGATTCAGTAGATCTGACCTGGGGCCCCAGATTTCTGCAGTTAACAAATTCCTGAGTGATGCTTCTGTTGTTCATGGCCCACGTTTTGAGTAACAAAGATGTGGGTAAAATTTTAAAACCATTTGGATGAATCTCATTAGGCAGAGTGAAAGAAGCCAGACCTTCCAAAAAGTACATGCTGTATGATTTCCTTTGTATAAAACTCTAGAAAATACAAACTACAAACCAGTCTATAGAAAAACAGCAGATCATTGGTTGCTTGGGGATCAGTGAAGTTACAGAGGCGCACAAAGAAACTTATGGGGGTGGTGGACATACTGTCACGATTGTCATGATGGTTTCATGGTGCATATGTGTGTCAGCTTATTTGTGTTGTTTAGATATGTATGGTTTATTGAATGTCAGTTATACCTCAAAACTGTTTAAAAAGGTAGTTGAGAAAAATTGAAATGATTTTTTAAGTCTAGTGATAAACATGAATGGAACTAGATGTATCTTATATTCTCTGAGATTAATTTTTTTGAGGTATATTTTACATCCCATAAAATTCACCATTTTATGTTTTAGCATTTTAAGATTTGGCAATAATATACAGTCATACAGCTGCCACTGCAGTCAAGAGATAAAAATATTTCCACCATCTAAAAGTTCCCTTTTGCTCTTTTTGAAACTAATGAAATTCCCTTTAAAGTTCTTCAGTTTAACTTTGTAAATGAATATATGCTGTCAAATTTTAAATACTTATAATTATTATGCTTGCTTGATTTATGCAAATTGTTGTTACTTAAGTTGGCGTTTCAAAAGAAACTCATGCACACCATTTGATGAAATGCACTGATATGTGGATAAGGCAGCACGTTTTCTAAGATATTTTTAATAATAGTCCAGCTTTTCTCCACTCAACTTTTGTGTATGTGCAAATCTTGAGGTGCTGTGCAAAGTAGTTATTTAATATCATAATTGTTCAGCTGAACAAAAACTGGAGGATTATATTGCAGAATATACTCAGATTTCAGTAATGCTATGTATTTGGTTAAGTCAAGTTTGTTTTATTTTTGAAGTATGTGGAGGGATCTTTTGAGAAATACCTGGAACGGTTGGGAAATCCCAAGGTAAGATAAAAAAAATGGGGGTTTAATCTTTTCAGAGTTTTTGGAACAGTAGCCTAAATATCATTCAGCTGTGTCACTTGAGCTAGGCCCATTCTACTAAGTAGCCAGCTGTGTTGAGTCAGATACTTCTTGCAAAACTTTAGAGGCTGGCGATTGACCTGTTGTTTCATGTTGAATATTGAAAATTGTGTGCTAACAATTTTATCATCCAGGGACTAGCAAAATTATACACTACTCAAAAACAGGACTAACCTAAATCTTTTCACTTTAATGTGGGAGGGGGGTGGTAATGAATATTACAAGGAGGTCATTGTTTTTATTAAATAATTTATCTGATTTGTAGTTATCTTTCTTTTATGTGGGACTAAGATTGATAAACATATTTAATTAAAAAATTAATTTAATGTGATTAAATTGCATAATTCTAGACTGAACACATTTGCTAAATACCCTGTTAGCTTCTATTCTTACACTAATTGCTTTTTTATTGTGCCTTTTAAATCTCCCATATTACTATCCTTACTTAATAGCAAACTAAGATCTTTAAGTCTATTTTATTTTCAGATTAAGTTTATGTTAATAAGTAACTATCATAGTACCCCAATCTCAAAGCAAGTTGTAGTGTGTTGTACAATTTCTTCATCTAAAACAGTGTTAAGCACCTAAAAAAATTGTTGAACTTGGAAAAATTTCTACCTCCTAGGTACAGAATGTTTTTAAAAACTTTATGTACTCTTTATGTTTAGGAAAGTGCTGGACAGCTGGAAATAAGAGCTCTTTCTCTAATTTATAAGTAAGTTGAATCTGTTTGTTGAGAGAGAGAGGATGTGTGTGTGTAAGATTTCTAATAGAATCCCTCAATGATTGAGAATATTTGAGGTTTGATATATTGATACGTAAAATGAAGCAGTCTAAGCAAAGTCAATTACATGATTTGTGTCCATTCGAATGGGATAATAAAGGCTTTTAAGAACTGCCAGTATTAGCAAATCAGAATACTCTAGAATTTTTGTATATTTAACTTTGTGCCTCTTGTGCATGCATGCTCTATGGGGCAATACCACCTTCAACAGGGTAGAAATTGTTTCCTGAGGACAAAAAATACTAGATATTACATTGGTTTATGATCCTTCAAAGAATCACAGTTCATAAACATATAATTATAGTATATATATATATATATATATATATATATATATATATTAGATATATAGTATATTTGTTGTATTAAATTTTAATAGTGAAATTAAGAAAGGTATTTCTTTGTTCTTTAGAGAGGCAGTAATGATGTAAAAATTTGAAGGACACTACTCTATTGCTTTGAAAGTTCTGTTTAGGTCTTTAAAACTGAGAAGTGGCCTTTCTGGAAGCACAGGCTTTTGAAATAGCTATAAAATGTGGGTTGTAAGGATTATTGGTCATTTAAAGAGTTGGATCTGTGGATGACTTCTTCATTCTTAGGATGTGAGATGGAATATACCTTGAGAGAGTCAGAGCTCTCTTGTATGGGAACTTGTTCAGGGTTAGTGTTTTGCAGTCTGCTTATCCTTCACTAAATCCAGCAAGAAGTAATACAGAAGAGGTATCGAGCAGGTAGCTAATCAGATGATGCTTTTAAATCAGGGACCAGTTTTTAAATAGGCCTGCTTTTTGTTTTTGTGTGGCTCTAGCTAAGAATGCTTTTTAAGTTTTTTTAAACGGTTTAAAAAAATCAAAAGAAGAATAACATTTCATGGCATATGAAAATTATGTAAAATTCAAATTTCAGTGTCCATAAATCATTATTGGAACATAATCATGCACATTTGTTTACATGTTGTCTATGGCTGCTTTCAGGCTAGAAAGTCAAAATTGAGTAAATCATATAGCCTGCAAAAGCCATATGTTTGTTATCTGGTCATTTACCAAGAAAAAATTGCCAACCCCTGCTTTAAATAAATGGGAGCCTCCAAAACTTACAGATATTCATACAGTGGGCAATTTATCTTCTTTATTCCTCCTTTCCTCAAATTAAAATACATTTTTAAAATGCATAGGACTTTAGGGACAGTTAGCTAGATACGCCAAATTAAAATTTAACCCCTTAAACATTTGAATTATTTTATATGAACAAAGTAGGCAGTTTAAAAGCAAAACTGTTTGTTCCTATAACTATGTCTTGTGTATACTAAATTGTCTCTTCTCATCCATCTTTGTTTTCTACCCATGTAGTCGGGATTTCATTCTTTATCGCTACCCTGGCAAGCCTCCAACTTATGTCACAGATAATGGCTATGAGGACAAGGTAAGAAGATAAGTGTTTACTAAAATAAAAAAATGAATGATACTACCAGTTTGCCATTGAAAAATCATCCTTTTTTAACCCAATTAATGAAAAATAAGCACAGTCTAAAAGCCAAGCTTTTTTACAACCAAGCCTTTTCCTCTCCAGTTAGCCTTAGTATTGTTAGCCATCTTTCTGAACAACCTGATCCTGTCACTCCTCTGTAGTAGGAAAAACCCACCCAAAACCCACTGATTAGAAGATAGGATCAAACTCTGAAGCAAGAAATTCAGTGCCCTTGTTGTTCTTCAGTCACTCAGTTGTGTCAGACTCTGCGACCCCATGGACTGCAGCATGCCAGGCTTCCCTGTCTTTTACCATCTCCTGGAGCTTGCTCAAGCTCATATCCATTGAGTCAGTGATGCTATCCCAACTGTCTCTTTCTCTGTCTTCCCCTTCTTCTGCCTTGAATCTTTCCCAGCATCAGGGTCTTTTCATATGAGTCAGCTCTTCTCATCAGATATTGGAGCTTCAGCTGCAGCATCACTCCCTCCACTGAATATTCAGGATTGATTTCCTTTAGGATCGACTGTAATGATCTCCTTGCAGTCCAAGGGACTGTCAAGAGTCTTCTCCAGCACCACAGTTCAAAAGTATCAATTCTTTCGTGCTCAGCTTTCTTTATAGTCCAACTCTCACATCCATGCATGACTACTGGAAAAACGACAGCTTTGCCTATTTGGACCTCTGTTGGTAAAGTAATTTCTCTGCTTTTTATTTTATTTTAAATTTTCTTTACTTTATTGTGTTGGTTTTGCCATACAGTAACATGAAACCGCCATGGATCTACACATGCTCCCCCTCCAGAACCCCCCTCCCCCCCCCCC